>ML802929.1:80922-92942 GCA_009831015.1 Picea engelmannii
TTTACGATCCAAATTTAAGTCAAACCCAAATCTAAAATTTTGCAGCTAAAAGACTCAACAATGAATTGAGGAAACCATCAATAGCTATGCTATCCACCGTAAAACTCAACCAAAATGACGGTGCTATTTTGGGAGTTAACATCCGCATCCATTGGAGTTAGATCTTTCAACTCCCAAGTGGACGTCCATCCCTTTTACTTAATTCTATGAACTAGAAGCAGTCTATGCCTCTTCCATTCCTCCGCACTCAGTGTCAATTCACTTCGGTCCTGACACTCATTGAAATCTGCAAACACAACATGTAGTCAACCAAAATTTGTTAGACCATCATTCCTTAACTAATCCCACAGAATTCATAAACCGAATATTTTTTAAGAAACATTTAGATTTCATGAATTTTTTGAGTTCTGCTCGGCTCTGTAACAATTTCAGGCCTCAGCCCTTTTCTCTTGGCGCGAACCCCTGCGACCACGGGATGTGACCAAGTGCTAGATCAATAGGCGCTTAATCAGGACTTTGGGTTCCGAAGTCTTCATAATACATCACAACATACTCTCAGAGTTATGAATTAAGGAACTTGCGAAGTAGGGTGGATCAACGGTCCACGTCTACCTAGCATCCAACGCCTGACACTCATTGTGGAACTTCTGTCATTGAATCTTCGGGACTTCAGAGCTTCAGAACTTCAGGTTTTGGAAGATTTCACACTTACTTCCTTCCAATCTCGCGACTTCTGAACTTCCGACTTCTCTATCCTCCAGGACCACATAGTACAACTGTCACCAACTAAGGAATGGCATGTGGTAAGCCTAGGAAATTCCATGTCACCCTAGGCGATGTCATCCGACCCCACCACGTCTACCCTTTCACTTCAAAATTGCAGGCTTCGAAAGTTTGTGTGTCAAGACATTCCCCTTCCCCAAATTGCCGCAGTTACGAACTCTCCCTGGATAATCGACGGTCTTTATCTCTCCCGCAACCAACGGTTGAGATCCACTTCGCGATTTCTTTCTTAAGAGGTTTTCACTTCTCTTCACTTTAAATATTTCAATCTGCAAACTATGAAGGATTCTCACAAATAACCGATGTGCGGCTTCTCCAAGATCTAACGATCAAGCTTCTCCCCTCAAATCTACTGTGTAGATCTATTTCGGGACTTGAAAGCTTCAGACTTTGGAAGTTTGTGCCTCAGCGCACCCCGCTTTTCCTAATTGACGAACTCTGATAGGCTACTAGGATAACCCTCCTGCACCTTCTCCATATCTGACGGTCATAAAGGGGTTTCCCTTTCTTCTGAACAGATCCTACGACCCACATTACTCTACATCCCAATACCATTTGTGTCGTCGTTTTACGATACCACTACTCCTCCTGAGCTTCATAACATGACCAAGGTAACTTCTCGGCACTCAGGAAGGTTCTGAGGTCTGAAATTAGTCCCTCCAGACACAATTCCCACTTGAAACCTCGGGTCTAATGACCACTTATCCATCCCATTTAGGCTTAGTGTTGTAACCATGGATCTGATACCAATTTGTAACATCCCCGACCACCAACAGGTTGGGCAATGCTACCACACAGAAACACATACATACATAGATATATCTAACATGCATTTTTATCAAAATAAAAATTATAAAACAAAGTTACTACACCATACAGATTCAAAGGTAACAGATAGTAATTCATATACGCAATGACATACATGATAACATTCAAGTATTACAAACATGCATAACATATAAATTAATCATAGTAATGATACTTATTTTTTCAACTGAGTAACACCACCAACTACATGCAGACCTTCCATGAACCTCCCAACCTTAGACCACGTTTCTCATCATGCTCAGTAGTGGGTCACCCCCGAGCTGGGACTAAGCTCCACCCAAGGCAAGGGAATCCTAGACTAGGCTGCAGCTACAGGAAAACTGCACAGTGCAACCAGAAGGATTCTCTCCATGATCATTCTTACGCCCACTACTCACGGACTCTCATTCCCCACATGCATGTTCCACCTGAGAGTATACACCTTCACTGTCACACAGTCCATCGGCCACTTCACCTCCCTCTTAGGCTCTCGACAACAGGTGGGATCAAGAATTCTCAGAGCTCCTTAGCTGGTGCTAGACTCTCTCTGAGAGAAAACCACTTCCCAAAAAACTATCTCACCTGGAGAGAGCTTCTCACAGGTCTGGCAACTTGCCTCTTCCACCATGGGCTTGACAACCTGATTCTTCAGCCTGTTACTGCTCAATTCCCTCAAGGCAAGGATAATATCACATAAAAAACGTTCGGTTAACTCATGAGCGACATCAACTACAAGGAATTTTGGGCATGGAAATCCAAAAACGACAACAGTCCCACTAACACAAAACATGGCTCAGGCAATACACAGGACAATAACCCAAATGATTAAGGCACAAACTCGTATTTGCAGTGTGGATAAAACTGGGTTCACGGGACACACAATTTGGTTTTTCCTCCCGTTGGGTGATCTCTTGGGTATGCGTCGGTATTCCAAGGTCAAAATGCAGAGACCAGATGGAATTCACAAGAATCGAGAATAGAAAGCGAACTCTAGTGCAGTTAGACTCACAGATTACTGATTCCAGAGATGCATGAGGGTATGCATATGCAGACGTAGAGGAAAATAGTTCAGATGTCCCAGATCCCAATGAAATCAGGCAGAGGATGAAAGAATACATGAGTGAACCACCAACACGACTGACTTCTGCAGCTTTAATTGCATGTGCCCAGGTCAACACTTGTCTTCCTGAATCTGCATGCATTTCCTTTTGCACACGTTTCATTTCCTAGGACTTAGGATACAAACATGTCTTTCACACATCTTTGGAATAATAATAAATAATTATTATCAAGGGTTGAAGCCCCTAATATTAGCCCCTCTTTCCAACCTTTCATCCCCCTTTCCCTTACCCACCTTGTGGAAGCTTAGTTCCCCATCACTCTTTCTTTGTGGTCGGTCTACACGCAACGATGTTTATGTTTTATTAATTATCTGCATAGTTACATATATAAAATCTGTCTCTTGGCTTTTAACACTTAGTCTCTCCGGCCTAATAAACACATAAGACCACTAGCTTATCAACACTCGCCTCACTAGCCTACAAAACCTGTTTACAATTTATAAATACAACTGGGGCTCGTCCTTTGGGATATTACTATCTTAATGGGAGGTTTTTGGTTTAAATTGGTTTTTTCAATTTATTTTTGAGATTTTCAGGTTTACTGAGTCAATTTAGGGTCTTTGGTCACCTTCCATGTGCCTACTATCTTTCCCTTCCCAGTCAGTCTGCAAAGTCTTTTTATTTTTGAAAAATCTGAGGGGTGTATGTGCCCTACGTTCACTCATCCCATGTACATACGTAGTATGAATAGTAGAAAACCCACGTACATCCACATGCTACTGGTGAAACAACCCGAGTCTTTGTATCTTGAAGGGTTTAAAATAAAATAAAATGGAGTTTTCCTGATAGAAGCCTTGTGCTTCTCAGGAATTTCTTGGACTTTACAGGGTCTCTATTAGTGGTCCTTGGTTGGGTTAAAGATTTGGTTTTAACTTGTTTCTTGGTCTTCTTTTGTTTTCCTTAGAGGTTTAGAGTGAGCTTTCAGTTTTTAGATCCTCCTCTTGGTTTTTTTGAATCCCTACGTTTACGGAGTTGACCTAGGGTCTGTGTTAATATTTGTTTATGTTTTCTCTTTATCTCGTTTTATACTTTGAAAAAAAAAAATATTTTACTTTTGTTTTTCTGGTTTAAGCATTTCAAAAAATCAGAAATATTTTTTTGCATTTAGTTATGCATCATGTTTGGTATTGTAGCGTAGGTTGTCGGTTTGCAAAAGAAAAGAGTTCAATTTCAATTTTCTTTCTTGTTTTCTTGAAATTATAAGTAGTTTTGCATTGTAAAATGAAAAATATATTTTAGGAAACTTTCGGTTATAAGATCTTGGAACATTGTTTTGAAAAGTTGACATTCACAAAGATTTTACAAGCCTTTGCTTTAAATTTGAAGTATCTAGTTTTATTTTTCATATAAATGCTATAAAGTTTTCTTCTTTTCTGTCTCTTCCAAACACCAAAAGTTTCACATTCATATCCTTTCAGTAAATCAATCCCATAAAATCAACACTTAACTTAAAATCTATTAGACTTTCTATTTGTAGAGTTCACAAACTAGTCTAGGCTTTTAGGGCCTTGAAATAGGTGTGAAGAGGAAACTCTTCAAGGCCATCTAAAACCAACATTGGAGTTTGTGATAGGGAGTTTTACAAATCTAGTGTCATAAGAGTCAACTGGGACCCCCCTCTAATACAGGGGCTAAACACGAGGTCACATAAGGAAAGGTAGAGGAGATAACCCCTCCAAATTCAGACCAAGAATAATGGGGATTGTATATTAAGGGTATTTCTTGGGAATCACTCTAATCGCATTTGAATACATATCCTTATGGACCTTGAATCCATTCCCTTCGGTACCCTTGAAGGGATTTATACTTTTTTATCCTTCTCATTACGATCAGCCCGACTGTCGATTGTACCCTATTGGTCACTGAATGCGAGCTGGAAACCTAGTTTCCTATTTTTACGAACGTACACAGGTGATTGCAGGAATATATTATGGTACCTAGGGTAGACACTGGATCATGTTTCACAGAGTATACCCAGAGGGTGCTTCCATGCTCGAGTTGCACTTGCACCGATAAGTTTCTCTAGTGTCGATTAGCGTAACTATTCTTCCCACCAGTTAGTTTTGTGCTTGATTTTCCTTTAGGAAATTTTAGTGTGTGCTAAGTGATTCTCGCTAGCTAAACCTTACTGTGTCAGTTGATCATTTCACAAGGTGGATTATCAACAACTCTGTTATTCATGTAGGATTCAGGGCTTCTCACTGGTTACTTTCGAGACACCTCCACCACCATTGAGGTGTAGGCTAGATCAAGAAGGATCGTTCCAAGACATTGGGCCACATGAAACTATACCTGAGCTGACTCTGAGAGAAGGATTTCCCACTCCCAAAGAATCAATCATTTCTGACCTCGAGACCGAAGGTTTCATGCCAGAAAATCCTTCGATCACTGACTTATCGGTGCCACTTATAATTCAAATAGTCGCTCCCAAGGTGACTTCTCCTAAATGCCAATTTATTTGGTGAGCGACGATGGAAACAATTGTTTCTACTTCATCATGGATTCCTAATACTCCCATCACGGTTGTCACTGTTGGGGGCATTGTACCTCTTCCTGTCAGCACCATGACTGTCCCAAAACCCACTACTTTAGGAAATGGTTTGATTACTTCAATAGCTTCAACCACCATTCCCTTCATTCAGAACACACAAGGCACTCCCTTTTCATATGGGGTGCCTAGTTTGAATATAACTCGATTCTCACATAATCTACTCTACAGACCATTGTTTTGGGAGAAGGGATCTCTAATGATCCCTTGCAATGATCCTCTGCGGGAGCCATTGGACCATTCAATTTTATGCCTTACAGTGGGGTCACATACCCCTCCTTCGTCGCCTTCACTCGATGGAGCATATTAACATCCAATTGGGCCTAATGCCAACTATGGTTTGTTTAGTGGAGGGATCGAGGGACCATCATCCTACATGAATTCGGTGGGATCAATGTCATTTTCTTTGTTTGGTGCATCTTGAAATAACGTTTTTACTTCATCTGCTTTCTTGACTGGGGGAAACCTCGTCTTTAGTCAACAAAACCCTACACAAGGTTTCATTCCTTCATAGGGAGCGATGACAAGAGTTTACTCCTCACAAGGTCTTGGGAATCCTTGTCAGGGATCGTTTCCCTCATAAGGTATGTCGATCTGGGGAAACCCCTCCCACACTATGTGGAACCCAGGGCAAGGTTTTGTACCTATGCCTGGAGGTTCGGCTGTGGGAAACCCCAACCAAGGTTTGCGGAACAATGTACAGGGAGAAATCCTTGCTCAAGCCATCATATATAACTTCAGGAATCATCTGATGATATAAAATAAGACGTAATTCCCTTTCACTGGACAGGGCCATTATGGAATCTACCAAAACCCTACCCACCAGTCCAACTTTTCCTAGCAACCTGGTGCCAGCCAAAATTCAGGCCTCTCTTTTCATGTAAATACTCCACAACTGAGAATAACCTTTCTGGAAAATCTACATTTTCCATACGTATCGAGATTTTTAAATGACACAAGTTGTCATGATCCGCGTTGGCCCCCCATGCCGACCAAGTTGCCTTCCCACATCCCTAAGTTTGAGGGAAAGCCTGTCGAAGATCCAGGTGATCACATGATGACTTTTCACTTGTGTTCATCCAACTCGTTGAAGGATGACTCCATTCAATTGATCTTGTTTCAATGCACTCTTATAGGGGTGCAACAAAATGGTATATCAATCTCAACATCTCGAAGTATTCTTAATTTAATGACCTGGCTATGGTTTTCTTGAATCATTTCTTGTTTCCAGTGAGATATGATGTCATCACCGAGTTGTTGGCCAACTTCGAGAAAAATAAAGATGATTATATCTCAGATCACATCCAATAATGGCGGCAACGAAAGAGTTTGATTAAATTCAAGTTCCCTCATGCATTCTTGCTCAAGTGGTTGTTAATGTCTTTGGTTCCTTGCATGTCGAAAGAAGTAGCAACGACCGAGGTGTTTTATGAAGAAGAGGTTATTATGAGATCCCAATAGCTAGAACTGATTTACTCTCAGTCCGACATGCTATACGAGTTCTTACCCGATGCGCCATGGTCAACTCTTGACAAAGAAAAATAAAATCTAGGGCCTCATGATGATGCCATAATGGGATCAACACAAAGAAAGTCCATGGATCTATTGTCTAATCAATTAAAGCAGTTATCAATTCAAAATATTGTGGCCATCCAAACTCCTATTTTGGCTACCCCCGTCACCCATATGTCAGATGTACATAGTGTGCAATCAACAACTCCCAAGGCTAACCAACAGACTGAGGGAAAGAAGAAACAAAAAAACAAGAAGGGTAAGGGGGATAAAAAGGCTACAAACAATGTTGGTGAGGGAAAAAATGAAAAGATAAAGGTGAATTTTCCATGTAAGCTTTGCATGGATGACCACTTCACTCACATATTCCCTCAACTTGTGGAATCCCAGAAGCTACTACCACAGTAACAACCTATTGTTTTGACAAGCCCTTTTACACAAGATAAAAATATGGCTCAAGCCTCCGCATCCATGAGCGCAGCTGGGGGTAGTTAGGGATCCCCCACACCTAATCAAAACAACCCATCTACAAACATTTACATGATGAACACCAAATCTCATTTATCAACCAGGACTCATGACTACGAAATGTCGGAATTTGTTTAAAAGTCAAAAGAGGCCTCCAACAAATTGACTCTTCTTCAAATTGAGAATACGGTGGGAGAAACAATGAGTTTCATCCCTAAAGGTGTGTTCAATAAGGCTTCTCAAAACCCAAACATGAGGGATGCTCAAAATTAATCCATCATGGAGGATCTGGCACAAACTCCTTGTGCAATGCATGCTCTGGAGGTTATCCAGAGTTTCCCCTCACAAAGAAAAGCGTTGATGTCTGCCTTGGGAACAACAGAACCCAGTAACTAAGGAATTATCATTTTCAATCTAACAGACCATAGACCTTGTATTCCTCACCATGTTGCCTTTCCGATAGTAGTGACATACACCATGAAATTGTTGACATGGAACATTTTCCGTACGGTGGTTGATTAGGGTGCCTCGACTTACATGATGTCATTGGATTGTTGGAAGGCCATTGGCAAGCTTGAGTTGTGTCCATCGCCCACCTTGATTATGGAATTTGACGGTCGATCATTCATACCACATGGTATACTTCCCTCGTTTCCCATGCATTTGGAGGGTAAAACTATGTGCATCAAGGTAGAAGTAGTTGATGCACCTCTCGACTAAAATATTTTGTTTGGACAGAGTCGGACTTACGCAATGCATGCAGTTGCAGCCACATTTTTTGGGGTCTTATGCTTTCTGCACAAGGTTGAATTATAACCTATGACCAACTATCCTTCTCTCGTCCTGACCCTTCATCGGGGGCATCCATGATCCTGATGATTGATAAACCATAGCCAGACACTGTCAACTTAGGTGTCGAATTTTTTCCATTTTTTATGGGAACTTTTGATTATCCACCACCTTCCAATGATGTAAGGTTTATTCTGACCATCCCTGACCAGCCAAAGGCTGCAATTTTTCAAGTGGCATATTTTAAAATGAGCTACTTTCACGACCCATGGACTTTAACTTCCCCATCGACTTCGATGGAAGGGGTAGGGCACCTTGGCATTGTCATGACCTTATTCATTGTTGAGGTTGTGTACAGTTTTATCTAGAAAAACTTGACCAACCCTGATCTGGCTCCCCCACATGAGCTAGATCCTGTTGATCTCGAGCCTATTTGGGTTCAAGACTCTCTCGTTGCTCAGGGCCCTTTGGACTTAATCTTTCCCTCTAACGATATGATTCTAGAGGCAATGACTAGTCCAGACAGACCTTGGGATGATCTTCACCATAGATATTATTTCCTTTCCGAGCTCAGGAAAATATAGGTAGGAGGTTTGTTATGACCATGAAAGGAGATGCCCCTTGTCCTATCAACCCTATGGTTACGCACATAATATATGCCAAGGGAAACATGGGAAGTATTACTGCAACGATTCCTATTGATATCTCCAAAACCCTTAGCATTGTGGAAAATTTATTTGTCGGAGCAGGATACTCCCCTAAAGAGATTTGAATATACATCGAATTGTTTAAGGATTTTCATGATGTTTTTACCTAGTCTTATGAGGAGATTCCATGCATCGACCCACAAATTGTTGAACACGAAATCATGACTTACCCTGATGTTAAACTAGTTCAACAGAAGCTTCGCCTGGTCTATCCTCACAAATAAGCGACGATAAAGGATGAACTAGAGAAACTCCTCAAAGTTGGTTTCATATACCCTGTGCAATTGACGGAATGGTTATCGAACCCTGTTCCTATAAACAAGAAGCAAGGCGTGATTCTCATATGTATGGATTTCTGTGATTTGAACAAAGCTTTCCCGAAAGACAATTTTCCAACCTCGGTTATTGATCAGATTGTCGATGAATGTGTGGGTTGCAAGGTATTTTATTTCATGGATGATTTTTTGGGGTATAGTCAAATTGAAATCAAACCTGAGGACCAACATAAAACATATTTTATTTGTCCTTGCGGTACTTTTGCGTATCGAAAAATGCCTTTTGGCCTGAAGAATGTTGGAGTTAATTTTCAGTGGGCCATTTCGTTTTCTTTTTGTGACCTCAAAGACATAGTCGAGGCATACCTGGATGATATGGCATCATGTTCTTGCAAGATATATGATCATCCCGCCCATTTACAACTAATGTTTGAGAGGTGTCGCTACTATCGGATTTGCTTGAATGAAAACAAGTGCAGTTTTTGTGTGACATTGGGTCATTTATTATGTTTCATCGTGTCAATAAAATATATCATGGTCGATCCTACTAAGGTTGAGGAAATAGTTCAAATTCCTTCCCCGCGTGCAATTCCCCATATTCAGAGTTTACAGGGGAAAGAAAATTTTCTTCAACGTTTTGTCACTAATTATGTTGAGATTATGAAAGGGTTCATGCGTATTTTAAAAAAGGGAGTCTCATTCTGTTTGGACAAAGAAGCTCAATTCTCTTTTGATGTGTTGAAACACACTCTGACATCTGCCCCTTTGCTCAGTCCTCCTGATTATGGCAAGGATTTCTTATTATATTTGGCTACCACAAAGTCTACAATTGACATTGTCTTGGTACAAGAGGATAATTTGCTCGAAGAGCATGCTATCTATTATCTGATCTGAGGTCTAGATGGATCGGAGCTCAACTACTCACATGTAGAGAAACTTTCTTTTGCAGTTTTTCACATTGTCCAACGATTTGTTCACTATATATTACTTCACAATACCATCGTCGTTGTTGTCGTAAACCATTTTCATTATTTGTTAACGCGATGAGACATAGGTGGAAAAATTAGTTGATATATAGTTATCCTACAAGAATTCAACTTGGATTTTGTTTCGGATAAATCTAAAAAGTCATTGGTTTTTGCAGAGTTAATCTCAAAACTTCCAGTCAAAAGTGGTGATATTTCTCCTGAAGAGTTACCAATTAATGACAATATTTTTCCGATCTTATATTCAGACCCCTGATATTGAGATATACTTTTGTATATTCATAATTTGAAGTGCCCCGCTTATTATTCTCGCGATGAGCGTCGATGAATACAAAACCAAGAACATAACTATCTCATCCTCATTGAAACTTTGTATCATCGAGGGGTGGATTCCATTCTTCGACGATGTCTTACTCATGAAGAAGCAGAGCTTGTTTTAAACAACTTCCACACCGGAGCATGTGGCGGTCATTTGTCTGGGTTGGAAACAACCCAAACAATTCTTCGTGTCGGATACTTTTGGCCCTCATTAATCAAATATTTTGTTGAGGCAGTCAAGAAGTGTCACCCGTGCCAGATCTTCTGTCGGAAGATACAGGCACAACATTCTCTTATGTTTCGAGTTATTGTTGTCGATCTGTTCACCCAGTGGGGGATTGATTTCACTACATGTCACCCAACTTCTGCCAGGGGGCATCGCTATATCATCATAGTAGTTGAATACTTTACTAATTGGGTCATAGTTATGATGAAATTTAACAATGATGGGGAAATTGTTTCCCTTTTCATTTTCAATCAGATAGTAGCTAGATTTGGTATCCAGAAGGAGATTGTCACTGACCATGGTAGTCACTTCCAAAACAAAATGATGGTTGAATTAACATCAAATCTTGGGTTTAAACATGAAAATTTGTCACCCTATTACCCGTAATAAAATGGTCAGGTAGAAGCTGTGTATAAGTCTCTCAAGACTATTCTTCAGCGAACGATCAATTCAGCCAAGTCAAATTGGCATTTGATGTTATATTCAATGTTGTGGGATTATCGAACTTCCATAAAGACTGCTACCAATTTTTCACCTTTTCAAATCATCTACAGGCTGGAGGTAGTCTTTCCCATTGAATTTAAAATCCCTTTCCTGAAGTTGGAAGTGGAACTACTACCTAACACTACACCGCTTGAGGAACATATTTTATATCTCGAGCAACTTGATGAGCAACATCAAGATGCAACCTTGGATAACGAGGCTCATAAGTAATGGGTCAAGTGTTAATATGATCGGTTTGTCTACCCTTGGGTTTTCTCCGAAGACGATCTTGTCCTGGTCTACTACCAAGACAAAGATCCCTTGGGGGTAGGCAATTTCAAACCCATCTACTTTAGACCTTTCATTTTGAAAGAGGTCTTAGAAGAGGGTGCTTATCGTCTGGTTGATTTTGAGGGTAATTCCTTAGCGGATACTAGAAATGGGCTTTACCTTAAGTAGTATTACACTTAGTTCAGTCACCTTGGTGTGGCTTCTTGTATATATGTACAATTTTTTTATACATTTTTGTCTTTTTGTTTTATGTATGTGTAGTTATTTATGTTCTCTTTTTCACTTTGGAATATGTCAAGTGAATCAGAAATTTATGTTGGGTTTATGGATGGCACTATCCGACACACTCAAAAGCTTGCTTCCGCAACTTGGTTGATTTTTACACCTGGTGGCCAGTTTCTAACTTCTGGAGGTATTTGTCTAGGAGAAGCAACCAATAATGTTGTCGAGTACAGTGCAGTGATAGAATTACTACGTGATTAATTGTCACATGTTATTTCTCACCTCCGAGGTTATTTAGATTCTCAATTGGTCGTGTCTTAGAATGATTTTTTGATGATATCACTTATATTAATGTTCCTAGGATATCTAACCAACTAACTAATACATTAACTAATCAAGTATTAGATTGGCATGTTGCTCACATGTAAAAGTAAAACACACACATACACATGTAAATACATTTGTAAAAATGTCATCCATAAGA
>ML802929.1:94935-130774 GCA_009831015.1 Picea engelmannii
CATTTTGTTATTTCCCAAATTGCAATGGTAAAAATGAGTTGTCCACCTCTATTTATAGATTGTTTTGGGCCTTTTTTCGCTAATTTGGGCCCCTTTTTCAATTTTCATGACTTGGTGGTTACTTGAGTTCTCTTTTGAGTTATATTTGGGTCATTTTGATGGACTTGTCCTTTCAGTTTGGTGATTTTCTTGAGATGGGTTACACCTATATCATCCCATGGTAAAAGTCATTTTTTCAACTTTTGCATATATTTTTTTCGCATATTGTTGAATTTTTTTCTTTTCCATAGGATCAATCCCACCGAAGTGTGACATAGAACCTTCATAGATGCTTTAGAAGTTTCATAATTATGTGGTAGATCCTACCTCTACATTGATTCCCTAGGTATATCCTTTGCTTCATTTTGGCATCCATGCTGTGAGTTTTATCTATAGGCTTGGGAGTTGTTGGGCCCGAGATATGATCATCTATGTTATTATAGACTTTTTTCCATATGTATATATGCATTTTTATCTTTCAAAGGAGCTTTTTGAAGAATTTTATGGGAAAATGATACAATCGGCATGAGCTACGTATAATTCGTGTTTTGTGATTCAATCAAGTTTAATTTATCATATTTTATGGTTTCCAAGAGTTAATTCATGTTTTTATCCTGTTACAGGGCAAAACACACCATGTTTCTTGTAGCTTAATTATTTTAATTGTTTTGCAGGTTAGATGTTGATATAGATTAGCATGTGTTGATTTTATAGATTAGGAAAGGCTTGCAAGTCTCTGTACTAACCCCAAGTCTCTTTACTAATTTTGTGTGCAAGTAAAAAGTCTTTCTCTCACTATATTAACCTCATGTGCAACGTAGATGTTAAATTGTGCTTTCTTTTATATTTTTACAGTCAAGTTTAGAACAGATTTTTAATTAGAACAGAGGATAGTTTTAATCTGAGTTTCTGCTGACAAATATTGATGGATGGATATATTTGCTTCCAATTTTTGAATCATAGCTTGCTTACTTCATCTTTAGATAGATTTCACTTGCTTAGTTATTGGTTAAATGTAATTGTCAATTCACTTTTTAATATCATGTTTTTAATTTATGTTTTCAGTCATTTTCTTTATCATAGCTTGAATGATTAAAATAGACATAGTATAGTCTCCTTTCACGCAATTTCCTTTCATAGATTAAGATGAAATTGAATTTCTTAATTAGATAATGATGATCTCATCATGATGTTAATGGTTTATACATGAATATGTAGGGTATTTAACATTACTTCTATCACAGCTAAGTTTTCATTAGACTGTTTACTTCACACCTTTCATTTTGCCATTGAAATTAGTATTGAGCTTATACCATTAGAACTGTCCTTTGTGGTCAAGTGTCACCGAGATATCATCCGTCACCACCGAAGGCATTCACACAACCATTAGCATTACATTTGAGTGTTTCATAGGTTAAAGTTAGTTTCTTGCTTTCATAAGTTAGAAAAGATAGTTTCTTGTTTTCATAAGTTTAGTTGGTAGTCTTTCTTGCTTTCAATAGAATAGATTTCCTTTCATGCATTGCATTGAGCATTTAAATTTCCTTTCATGCAAGAGAAATAGTTTTCCATTAGGCATTTAGTTCACTTGCCTCTTAGGCTAGGTAGTTTTTCAATGAGAAGTCTTTGCTTACTTGTCTTTTGCATTATGCTTTTGCTTGCTTGTCTATTTTCTTTAATAGGTTAGTTAGGTGCTTTTGCTTGCTTGTCTATTTTCCTTAATATGTTAGTTAGGTGTTTTTGCTTGCTTATCTATTTGCTTTAATAGGTTAGATAGGTGCTTTTTCTTACTTGTTTATGCGTTTTCTTTCATAGGGTAGTTGCTCATTGGATAAAGGTTGGCAAGTTAAAGAAGTTTTATTTTCTCATTTGCTTAGTATGCTTAGTAGCTTACCTTTGCTTACTATCATGAACTAGTTTTCTTTGAATAGGGTTTTTACTTGCTTTCTTAGGAACTATCCATTAGTCCTTGGCCCAAAAGTACTTAGGTTACCTAGTTTCAAGTTGCTTAGTAGGGTTTGTTCATTAGATAGGTTTGCTTGAGTAGATTATCCCTAGATAGTTGTTTTCATTAGTTAGTCTACACTCCTACCAACCTTCTACCTTTGGCATATATTTTGCTACAACTCTAAGTTTACTTACCCCAGGTTGAGAATTTAATTGAGGGTAGTTTAGTGTCTTTTTTAGTACATATAAAACACCTAACATGAGTCCTTGTTCGTCCTGACATGATTACGTATTGAAGCCTCATTCTTCTTTCTAGTCATCATTCTTGTCCTTACCCACGGGACTCCCTAAAGAGAATGGTTTGTTGTCTTTTAAGCTCACTTTAAATTTTGAAAGCAACATCCAACAAGAGTTCATTTATTCATTTCGATCTCATCTGGATTACTTGAGAAAAGAATCCCCCATTGAGTCTTCTTTAAGCGCTTCTCAGACTCTCAAAAAATGAAAATATTGTCAAGCGATCGTGATTCCCTTCACGCTCGCCAAATCAGGCTCACCAAAGTCAAATTTGAAGGCACATATGTCCAACAGTATTTTACCCTTTTTTCAGTCCAAACGGATAATTTTATGAATAAAGGTATGCCCTAGGAACTTCGGTTCGCTAGGAGAGTATTCTCAGGTGTAAGTTTAACCCTTTTTCGGGCCTGAGGGACTAAATTTTCAAAAAAGGAACATTCTCGTTGGTTTTCGTTTATCTCTTTTTTCGGCCTTGAAGAGTACTTACAAAAAAGGAACCCCCTCGAAGTCCATAGTTAATCTCTTTTCAGACTTCCTAAATATGAAAAGATTGTCGAGTGACCTTGTTCCTTTCACACTCAATAATTGGTCCAGAAAGAACATCTCTTTGGCATGATTTTAAATTTTTTTCTAGCCAATATATTATCTAGGAAAAAGGAACACCTCAGGAGACTTTTCTCGTCAAGGGAGTTCTCCTAAGTTGTATTTTACACTTTTTGGGGATAAGGTGACTAAACCTAGAACGAGGATTTGAGTCCATAGTTAAGATCTTTTTAGACTCCTTAAAATTGAAATGATAGCCGAGTGATATTCTCTCAATCACACTTGTTAAAATGGTATTGAAGAGATGAATTTTCGGTATAAGTTTAACACTTTTTTGAATCGACTAGACTAATTGTGAAAAAGGAAATCCCTGGAGTCTTCTTTTAGCGTTTTTTTTCAGACTCTCTAAAACATGCAAAAACCATCGATCTTACCTTCTCTGGGCTCATAAAAAATTTACATGGAAGGTGTTAATCACTAAATAGTGGCACATTACCCCTTAATTAGGGCATATTACATTAGTAATGTTATTTTATTTATGTCGGCTTGGGTCCATTACTTGTAATTGTATCTCCTAGTCTCATATATATACCAAGGAGACCTTTTCATTTGGAATCATCTTGTATTTGGAAATTTATGTGGTGTATAAGGAGTTTTCCCCCTTGAAGAGGCTTATTATCTGAAATTCTCTCTTTTTCAAGGCATTGAATACTTATGCTAAGGTTTTTCTATCCTATCTTGATATTTGGTTCCTAACATTTGGTTTCAGAGCTCAAGGTCTTGGGGTTTCACTGCTACATCTGAGACACCTTGTAATTTTCTCTATAACTTGTTTTCTACAACATTTCAGAAAGAAACCCTTGGAGAATATTTATCAGATGGATCAAGGTACATAGAGATAAAATTTCAAGTCCTAAGGCCATATACTTTCGAAGATATAGCCTGTGTAATCTAGGGTTCTGGAATCATCATGAATTTATCCATCTCGTAATTTTTGCTATAAATTTTTTTAAGTAACATTGAAAAACCTAAAATTTGGAGCATATTCATAGAAGTTATCAATGTATCTATGATAAAAAAATTCAAATTTTGAGTTATCACACTTTTTTCGATACACCCTGTGAAAGACAGGGTATCCGACTAGTCATATTAACTAGTCTCAAACAGGTCTTCTGGTTAAAAAAATGATATCTTCTTCAGTGAGTATCCAAGTTATGTGAGACCAGTTGAATTGGAAAGTGGACAATCCATAGCATTTTTGGTACAAGTTTTAGAATCAAATATCAGATATTGTGATCTTTGCCTGCTTTACAAGTACACTCTTCTAGAAGGGATAAAAATCAACAAGGTGTGGGGAAGTTACCAAAAATTCCACTTGGCACATCACATTTTGATCAGACTTGTGGAATTAGAGAGAAGACATATCGGAGAACTAAAAAAATAAATTTTTAGACCTAGAAGGGCCGAAGTTTTGGAGATACAGCAAAATAAATATCATCTAACAAAACCACATTGAAATCAAGGTTTAAAAGTGATACTTGGCCAACATGCCACCAAAAAAGGGAACTTCAACACCAATTAAGCCTCCATACAATCCTACGTGGACTCTTGATGCAGGTGAATAAATGTGCAGAGACATAAATGATTTACAAAATAAGACAGTAACAAAATATGAACTACATGGGATGATGGATTCAACTGAAGCTAAGTTGGAGGCAATAATGAATACTAAGATGGAGGGTTTAAAAAGGGAGATCATAGAAGGATTGAAATTTTTTCTAATAGAGAGGACACCTAAAAGTGAAAATGTATCCCATGAAATTCATGATGAGGACATAAGGAAGATGAATCAAGAATGGAGAAACTTCAACTTTTAGTTGAATACCAACCACTTTCCTAAGATCGATATGAGGAAGTTTGATGGAAAGGATCCAATCACATGGATACTTCAGATGGAGCAATTATTTGATCTACATGATGTGCCACATACAATAAAGGTAAAAATTTCTTCTTTATATTTAGAAATCAATCAAATTTTTTGGTATCGATGGCTTTGTTCTCACAAATCACTCGTCACTTGGAAAATTTTCACGGAAGAAATGATAGCACACTATGAGGATACAAGGAGAAATACCTTCTTTAGCCAATTTATAAATCTCAAGCAAATGGGTTTAGTTGCAGATCACATTGAGAACTTCCAAATATTGAATATAAAGGTAACATATATTCTAGATGAGCACCTGATTGTTGTATTCATAGGAACTTTAAAGGATAACATTCAACATGGCATTGGCCTTTGGGAACCCAAATCATTGGAGAATGCATTCATGGTGGAAAGAAATGTTGAAAGTAAAAATATGGCTATGGCTACTAGAAGGACCACTCCTAACATCTATCAAGAGAATATTGTTCCATCTTATAAAACACCTCAAAATACAAGCTTGACACCTCAACAATTGGAGGAAAGAAAAGCAAAAGGTTTATGCTTTAATTGTGATAGCAAGTAAAGTAAGGGACATACATGTGGTGAGAAGAAATTATTCTACATAGATTGTGAAGAGGAAGAAGAACAATAACAAGAATAAGAACCATCTCAATATGAAAAAAAAGAAGTGATTTCTTCTCAAGAGTTGACTCACACGATATCATGTATTGCATTGGCTGGAATTAGCATGCCTCAAACCCTCAAGATCGAAGGATATATCAAAAATAAAAAGGTAATAGTACTAATTGATTCTGGTAGTACTCATAATTTCATTCACTATAAATTAGCCAAAGCTCTCAATTGATTTGTATATCCAGCGCCAGAGTTTCCAGTAATGATTGTAGATGGAGGAACTATCAATTGCTCAGGAAAATGCAATAAGATCAATCTTACAATGGGGGAATATGTAATGAATAGTACAATGATTGTTATACCCATGGGTGGTGTTGATGTCGTACTAGGAATCCAATGGTTACAATCATTAGGAACAATGGATTTTAATTTTCAAAAACTTTTCATTAAATGTTTATTCGAAGGGAAAGAAATTGAGTTAAGGGGTATCAAAGGGAAACCTAGTAAGGTGATAAGCTCTAATGGAATGAAAAAATTATTGAAAAAGGGGCATCATGGTGTAATTGCACAACTATGCTCACTAGATGTTCAAACATCTAAGCCATATTTTCCCCTAGATCTCCAAGGGATCATTGATAAGCATTCCAAAGTATTTGAATATATTCCCAAAGGTCTTCCACCCACTCAAAATCATGGCCATTCTATTCACCTAATTCCTGGGAGTGTTTCTCCTAACATCAGGCCTTACAAATACCCTTATGCCTAAAAGAGTGAAATTGAGCGTATGGTAGAAGAAATGTTAGAGGCTAGCATTATTAGACTTAGACAAAGTTCTTACACTGCACCAGTGGTAATGGTACTCAATAAAGATGGATCTTGGTGTATGTGTCCAGATTATAGAGAGCTCAACAAGATCATTATTAAAAATAAGTTTCCCATTCTCATCATTGATTAATTGTTAGATCAACTACATGGAGAAATATATCTCACAAAGTTGGATCTTCGTTCAAGGTATCATCGAATTAGAATGAAGAAAGTACATATCCCAAAAACAACATTCTGAACTCATGAAAGCTATTATGATTTTTTGGTCATGCCTTTTGGCCTTACAAATGCACCTTCCTCATTCCAAGGGTTGATGAAATCCATTTTCAGTCCCTTGATTTGAAAATTTGTGTTTGTATTTTTTGATGATATACTAAAAGATAGAAAGTCTTGGGAGGATCATGTGCGACATGTTGACAAGGTGCTACAACTACTAAAGGAGAAACAACTATTTTCCAAACCATCTAAATTTTACTTTGGGGTGAAGGAGGTAGAGTATTCGGGTCATATTGTATCTCATGAAGGTGTCAATGTAGACCCTAATAAGATTAAGTCCATGATGGAATGGTCGATTCCCAAAACATTGAAGAATATTAGAGGATTTTTGGGTTTGGCAAGTTACTACCACAAGTTTGTTTGGAACTATGGAAGAATAACAACACCTTTAACGACATTAACTAAGAAGGATGCATTTTTATGGACTCCAGAGGTAACTCAATATTTTGAACAACTTAAAGAGGCAATGTGCAAATATCATGTCTTGACCACACCAGACTTCACAAAAACCTTTATTGTGGAATGTTGTGCCTTGGGAAATGGCATTGGTTTTGTTCTAATGTAAGAAGGAAGGCCCTTTTATTTTGAAAGTCAGCCACTCAAGGGAAAGGACTTACACAAACCCATTTATGAGAAGGAAATGATGGCAATACTACATGCATTGAAAAAATGGTGCCCTTACCTAATAGCTAGGCACTTCAAGGTAAAAAAAGATCATGATAGTCTTAAATACTTCTTGGAACAAATAATATCTTCAGAAGAATAACAAAAATGGGTGACCAAGATATTGGGTTATGATTTTGAAATCATATATAAAAAAGAGAATAATTTTTTTTTGGCAGATGCACTCTCAAGAAAGGATGAAGATGTCGAGGCCTTTCTCTCTGCTATCTCGATCATCCAACCTGATTGGATAATAGAATCAAGGGATGAATGGAAGAATGAGGAAAATGTGTGGACTCTCATTCAAAGGTTGCAGCAGAATTCAAGTGCATCAAATACATTTACATGGTAAAATGATCCATTATGGTACAAATATCGCTTATATTTATGTAATAACTCCCAAATCAAACAAAAGGTACTATTGGAATTACAAACCTCTTAGGTAGAAGGGCACTCAAGATTTTTGAAAACCTACCATAGGGTCAAGAAGGAATTTTTTTGGGATGGCCTTAAAACTAATGTTCAAAGGTTTGTGGAAGAATGTTTGGTTTTCCAACAAAATAAGGTGGAAACAATTAAGACCCTAGGTCTCTTACAACCATTAGCCATCCCAAGTCAGCACTGGGAGGAGGTTTCCATGGATTTCATCATAGGGTTACCGCAGTCTAAATGAAATAGTGTCATCATGGTGATTGTTGATAGAATGACCAAGTATGCACACTTTTTTGCACTCTGTCATCCCTTCAAATCTAGTACAATTGTCACCCCATTCATGGAGAAATTTCAAAAGCTACATGGAAGCCCAAAGATTCTTGTATGTGACAGAGATCCCATCTTCACTGGACATTTTTGGACATAATTTTTTTCTTGTTTGGGTACTCAATTGGCTCATAGCTCATCCTATCATCCTCAATCTCATGTACAAACCAATATCGTGAACACATGTCTGGAAGGCTACCTTCGTTGCTTTGTCTCTGATAAACAATCACAATGGTTCAAATGCTTACCCTTGAGACAATGGTGGTATAGCACTTCCTTTCATACTGCAACAAAAATGACATTATTTATGGCACTCTATGCATACCACCCTTCTTCCATCACTTCTTCTCTAAAATAAAACTCTAAGGTTCAAGCAATGGAATATCACATCGAGCATCAAAAACAAGTTCTCCAAATCTTAATGGAAAACCTGACCATGGCACAAAATTGCATGAAACAACAAGTAAATCAACATCCTAGTGAAAGAAGTTTCGAAGTAGGGGATTGGGTGATTTTAAGACTACAACCATACAAACAGATGTCCCTCAAGCCAGCCAAAAAGGATAATAAATTGTCATCAAAGTAATATGGCCCTTATAAGGTGTTGCAAAATAGTCGTACTATGGCATACAAATTAGAGTTCCTTCATCTTAACGAGTACACCCATTTTTCCATGTTTCATTCTTAAAGAAGGCTATAGGTGACAACATCCCAGTTCAAACTATATTTCTAGAAATTGACGAGGAAGGAAAAATCATATTGGAGCTTGAAGCTATCACTGACACAAGAATTCGCCAACTGAGGAATAGATCCATTTCAGAGTATCTCATTAAGTGGAGGAAACTACTTGCTAAAGATTCCACTTGGGAAGATGAGCCTTTTATACAGAAGCATCCAAAATTACTCAAGAATTGTGGACAACACTTTTATGAAGAGGAGGGGCATGGTAAACCCTAAATAGTGGCACATTACCCCTTAATTATGGCATATTACATTAGTAATGTTATTTATTTATGTCGGATTGGGTCCATTAGTTGTAATTGTACCTCCTGGTCTCCTATATATACTATGGAGACATTTTCATTTGGAATCATCTTGTATTTGGAAATTTATGTGGTGTATAAGGAGGTTTCCCCCTCGAAGAGGCTTATTATTTGAAATTCTCTCTTTTTCAAGGTATTGAGAACTTATTATGAGTTTTTTCTATGCTATCCTGATGTCCGGTTCCTAAGAGAAGGAGTCTTGTTGTGTCATGCTTAATCTCATTGTGGGTCTCATCTTTGCATATTTGGCCTAATGTCAGATCCATGTTGCTCTCAATTGAGCCTTTAAATCATCCCTTATACGCAAGCCTTGCGACACTTTTTTCCTTTGTGATCTGACACCTTGACCCATGGAGTATTTTTTTCGAGTGTCCTTATCCTGCACATGTCTCCTTGCATCGAGCCTCAATATGTTCCATGCACCTGGAACTAGTTTTCTTCCCCGTGACTTTTGTTTCCTCCTTTTTAACATAGCATTCTTTTATTATTTTTCAAGCTCATTAAAAATTTGAAAAATAAAAAAAAAATCAAATATTCCAAAAAGAGGGGACGGGATATATAAATTATTTTTTTGGCAGTAAGATAGTCACCCTTGGACAAAGCACATCCTTTTGTTTGTTTTCCAAGCATTGGGATCTAGTATGAACTTAGGTATTTGTTCTCGCTACATAGAACTGTGTCCTCCTCTGTTTGGAGATCCGCAGCCTAGGAAGCTACAAAGGTGAAGGAATTCTACATCGGACGTCAGGACCAAAAGTACACCTACTACTCTTCCTTCCTCTCTCTTATATTTTAGTTTAGATAGTCTTGGGATAACCTAAGAACATGATTTTATTTTAATGGAAGTTAGTGCTCTACATATACCTCGACCCAGTATAGTAATAGGGGGATTTTCCCTGCTAACACAGAGAGGGATTTGAGAGCATAATAAAGGGGGATTTGAGAGCATCAAGGAGTTCCCATTTCTTCATATTGTAATTTTCATAACTAAATAAAAGATTGAAAAGCATAGGTCGTGCCTTCTAGCTAGGTTTTCTCCTATTTTGGGTTTCCTAGGATACATCTTGTGTTCATTTGTGTGGATTATGTGTTTGTCTACTTGTTCTTTCATTTTTTGTATTTCATTTATTTTCATAAATTTGAGCAATAATCTAGTGACAATAAATCTATGAATAAAATATCTCAGAATAAAACAAAACCTATTGTGACGAGTTGTTCTACTGGAATATCCATGGTATTTTATAGATCAATTATGTTCCATAGGAAGTTCCCCACCACCTCAGTCTCATTTGTTGGCACACACATATATCAAGAAAATTTCAAATCATTTGATGGTTAATTGGGAATGGACGTCAAATATCACATGAACATTGTGACAAATTTTTAATGGGTGGCTAGGTCATTCCTACTTGGATTTAATTTTTATTATGGTAATATAAATATATGCACTTGGAATATGTTATAGGCCAAGCTTTAAGTTCATTTAAAATGGTTGTTGAATTTTAATGGAGGAGAGGATTTTAATATATATGCCAAGTTTTTGAGAGGGAGATTCAATCTCTCTCATGAACAATAGGCTTGTTTTTCTTCTCATGGAGGAGAAGACAAGGAAGAGGAAGAGAAGAAGAAGGGAGACAAGAAAAGAAATAGAAAAGGAAAATGGGTGAAGTAGAGGAAGAGACTAGTATAAATAAAAACATAAGAGACTCAAGTGAACTTGATTATATTTTGAGATTTCTTTTTTATCTTCTATAAACCTGGTTTAGATATAGACTGACAAGAACTCCTAATCTAGTTTTTGAAGAAAAGATCATTTGGCTATGTAATTATTTCAACACTAAAATCCCATTGAGGTGTTATACATGTCAATTCATATGTGTAGTTTAATACAAGTGTTGTTTGTGAAAATTTTATTTCCCCCACCATGTGCTTATCTTTTAAAATTTGTGTGTGCTTCCATTTCATAGTTGTGTGATTTGTTTGAAGAAGATTTGCAACCTTTGTTACATTTTTTGTTTAAATGCTAACATAGACTTCAACAATATTTTATGTTTTGATTATATTGTTTAAGTTGTTTAATTTGTTGTTGAATTAATTAATGGACTTTTGCATATTGGTAGCCTAGTTTCCTTTTGGATTTAAAAACTTCTTCCTCTTTGTCAATAAGGATTTTTTTTTGAAAAAATATTAATTTATCTTTTAAACCTTCATAATTTTGTTGTGGTGTTGGAGAGGCATTTTGGAAAAGTTTCAGGATCTGCACCAAATGGAGGTCAAAGGGTAAAAGATAGTTAGAATATGGACTAGGGTGCCTGACAGACTAATGCGTAGAAGGGGGAAAGAGATTATAAACCATGGGGCTTGGGGACATTTTGTCCACTTTTGTAATGAGTTTTGGGGGATACTTTGTCCACTTTTTATAACGGGATTATCCCTATTAGTATGTATAAATATGTAAGAAAGGAAATGGAGAGGCATGCATGCGAGAGTGACAATGTGATATCGTATGTAAGTTACAATTGATTTTCGAGTAAGAGAGTCGAGTAGAGGGATCAATTTGTAGTATGGTTAAGGAGTGAAATCACACTGCAGTAGAATGGATAGTCAGGTTTGGGATGATATTATTGTTGCATATTTTGTAGCACAGTGTGTAGTTGTAAGAAGCTAAAAATGAAAAATATAAGTAGTCAACCATTATGGATGTAGCCCAAGTTGGGTGAACCATGTAAATGATCCAGATTTTATGAGCATAATGAAATGAATACAAATTATTATTATTATTAACACAGAAAAAAAAGGATAACATAGATACAGTAAAACAAGTTTATATTCAATGAGAAAATGTGTTGGAACTGTGAAATGCAGTGGAAAACAAGCTTGCTAGAATGGTGGTGACTTATCTCTGAGAAGAGATGTGACATATGCGCTCATTCACAAGAGCATGGTTACAATGAGGCTCTTCAAGCCTTTTTACAATAAAAAGGAATTGAAAAACCTTATACATCCAAAAAACTAACCTTGGGAGATGAAGCGCCAAAAGTCATGTGGGCCCCATTGCGGTAAGTTAGTACATAAACTTCCTGGTGTTGTAACTTTTGCATATGATCCCCGTTTTAGGCATACGATAGCCCGTTGGAAAGGTATATACAAGGAATACACATTTTGTTGTCAGACTCTAACTTTATCTATAATATAACTATGGTGAGCCCTAAAAACGCTTTTTAGGGCCTCAAAATAGCTCCATAAGTCAGGGACCCGACAACTAGGAAAAAAATGCCAAACTGGAAAACTATCAAAATGAGCCAGTTGGAATAGGTGAGAGGCCACTGATATCCATATGGATCAATCCTCCCCCCTTAGGAAGAAACAGTCTCCATTATGTTGAATTCCCCCGTCAGATGAGGAAAATTCTGTTGAATTTGGCCCTGGGCAAGCCACTTTCCTTGGTGTCGAAGCTTCCCTTCTTTGACAACTCAATAAAGTTGGATTCTTTGTTGAAAAGTTCCCTTGACCTGTGTGTACACAATATGATCATTGGATGCATGTTATATGCAGTCAAGTTTGAGATCTGTTGGTTTCAATTGTTCTTCTATCTCTTAGGTGTCCAACAATGGTGGGAAATATGGCCAAAGGAGATCTATGTTGAACATTGGGTGCAAGCCAAGGAAAGGGGGAATGTTGAGCTCAAAATAATTGTCACCCACAAGCTTGGCGATGGTGTAAGGTCCATATTAGAGTGGGAAAAGATTTTGATGGGGCCCTATAAGGTGTTCTTTCTACAAGTGTAACCACACTTTGTCTCCCACTTGAAATTTATGTGGCACTCGATGTTGATCATGGCATTTCTTGTACTTGGCATTGGACTTCTGTAAAATATCCTGAACCTGTTGGTGGATGTGCTCATTCGCAAGAACATGGTTACAATGAGGCTCTCCAAGACTTTTAATAATAAATAGGAATGCCAAAACCCTAGACATCCAAAAACCTAACCCTAGTATATGAAGCGCCAAAAGTCATGTGGGCCCCGTTGGAGTAAGGTAGTACATCAACTTCCTGGGGTCGTAACTTTTGCATACGATCTTCGTTTTAGGCACACGATATCCCGTTGGAAAGGTCTATCCGAGGAATACACATTTTTCCATTAGAATCTAACATCAACTACAATTTGACTTTGGACAGTCCTAAAAACATTGTTTAGGGCCTCAAAATGGCCCTGAAAGTCAAGGACTCGACAACTAGGAAAAAAATGCCAAACTAGAAAACTGCCAAAATGTGTCAGTTGGAATAGATGGGAGGCCACCGACATCCATATAGATCAGTAAATCTATGTGTTATGGTGTTTATGTTTTCTTCTAGTTTATGTTGAATGAATGGATCATATATGATGGTGTAATTTTGTGCATAGATTATATTTTATGACAAGATAAATGTTAACTATGAAAACTATGCATGTAAGTAAAGGGTTTGAATGATGCCTCACTTCCCCTCAACACTGCAGAACCTTGGTTCCTATAATCCCACTAGATGCCTCAGGTGAGACTTCACTTTCTCTGCAGGAAATGATGAAAGAGTCAATTTCTAAGAGTTTTGTTGGTATTTGACTGCTTAACCCTAGGTATGCCCCTTATGCACCAACAAATGGTTCCGTTTTTGGGATCGAGAATTGTAATTGAGGGGAATTGTTTGGAGGTCAAATAGAGAAGAAATTAAAGAATGGTTGGAAAGAAAGAAACAAATATTTTCCAAATAATAGAATAGACACCCTAGGCTAAGCGACGAACAATGGTTACAAATCTATGTTTTCATAGATATGCATGAATTTCTTTGTTGAATATCCGATTATTTTGACTGAATGGTTAGGAAGGTTAGTGGAGAATGTTGGGAGATATAGAGATGAAGCCTCGAGAAACTAGAATCATGAACTAAACCGACAACTTAATACATTAAGTAATAAGGTTTCTCACATAGTAGATTTTCAGTTGACCAATTCACTTGGGGGGTTATATTATAGAATTTGCAGTAGATTGTACCTGGTCTTACAACATCGTAGAGAGGGACTTTTTCAAAGGTCCGTGTGGAATATATTTGAATGCATTATCTACTTGGATAAATATGTTATTATGTGAAAATAATGTCATGACAATGGATTATGATAACTAAGCACCTTCATGCACATAGGGGAACTCATGATGACTAGAGAAAGGTATGAGAGTGGGAAATATTATTTGATGGATTGAGGATGTAGAGAATAGATATTGAATCAGACAGAGAGATTGGAGTACTGTGTTGTGGGAAAAGGTTTAGATACAACAAGAAAGAGACTTTGGTTTGGAAAGGAGGGAAACATAAAGAATTCAAGGGTAGTGATCCCTATGCAGAACATTAGATCACAACATACAGAGAGAGGAAAAGGAAAGAGAGAGATCCTCAGTACTACCTAGCAGACGAAGGAATTCCATCTCAGATCGAAATTTGCATTGAACCCATGACCCCTTGTGCATCATTAACAATTGAAGCAGGAACCAGAACTATGTCAAGAGCAATAGTAATAAGTGGAGGAATTCAGAGCAATAGTAAGAGTAGCGGGAACAACACAGAAAAATAGAGCCATTCAACATCGCCAAAGATAAATACGGTGCAAAACATAATGGGAGGGATAGATAATAAGTTGAGGATGCATGAATTCCATGGACTTGGGTTAGAGGACTCATAACAACATATGTTTGTATGTGAGACTATATGGACTATGAAGAACATCTAAGATGAAGCAACAAAAATTGCATAGTTAGCAACAACTTTCTGAAATCATGCTCTGATATGGTATATGAAGTACCAAACAACTATACCTACCAGACAGTTAAGAAATTTGGAATAAATCGGACAAGATTTTCTCAAGGAAATGAGGAATCCGAAATATGAATCTCAATATATTATAGAGCTAAAGGAAATTAAGAAACTACAAAATGATACGATGTGGGATTTCAACTAGAGATTTAAAGATGTAATTGGTAGGTTAATCTTTTATATTCCTGACCAACAACACCGAGAATGGTTTATAGAATTTGTATTGTCACACATATGTTTTCTATCAACACAGTAGAAGGTCACTTTGTAGCCCAAAGCATTGGAAATCACTATGAAATTAGAAGCATCTCTCGTAGGAGATGGCGCATGTATGGTGCAGGTATAGTCATAGTTGGTTGCAATGAGGATTCAATTGTCATATGTAGCAAGGAAAAGGAGAAGTACAAACATGTTTAGTGTATAACATGTAAGATAGAAGGCCACGCAAAAGAAGAGTGTCCACCCTTCGGGAAATATATGGCTAGCATCATCTGACTACGTGTCCCCTACTATAGAAATATCAGAGAACCTTGAGAAATTTATTCTGTAATTTTTGCAAGTCACTAGGACACGATGAAAAAGACTTTTGTGCATTTGACCTGATGAGAGAGCGCACTTCGGATGATTATAAAATCCAGGAGGAAAATGTCACAGCATAAGGAGGAATCACACATTATAACACTCCAAGAGGATTTAATCAGGGAGGACATGGAGGTTTCAGTAGAGGTCGAGGACACGGAGGATTTGGTCGAGGAGGCTGAGGACGCATAATTTGTTAGAACTAAAATCAACCGGGACACTTAGCAAGATAATTCCCAAACCCTTGCACGACATGTACGTAATGCAGGGCCTTGGATAATGTGACAGAAGACCATCCTCAGTTGATAGAAAAGTGGCAACCGAGAGGGGATCAAAACCAACATCAGAATCAGAACCAAAACTATAAATTGTAAATGACAGTTGTTGAAGAATGTGACGATCAACCAAAAGTAGTATTTTTTATGGACGGTGGGACAAGAACCGAACCAGATGCAACAGGGAAAGGAAAGGGAGTGGAACAATGGATAAGAAAAGAAGTTGATCCAAGTCCAACATACAACCTATAGAAAGAAAATAATACTTACCAACAAGTAAGGAAATAAATACTAGGACCAGACTGGATAGCTTCAATGTCAAAAAAACCACATGTATATGATGTGTCTCTAGTATATGATCGCACTATTCTAGATATAAAATTTGAGAAGGTAAATACTTTGAAGGAATATCTAAAAAAATGTTTATGATTCATGAAGTATGATACCACACTGAATACATTGTGTAGGATGATTGATTAGTTTACATGAAACAGAGAAATACCTACAATGCAGAAATAAGTGAACCAAGTCCTATGAAAGAAGAGGAAAAGAAAATAGTTCATAGGAAGTGTGTAGATAGGAGAATGTGACATGGATAATTTCATATTGGAGTTAGGATCATACGTCAACATTCTCCCAAGATAGACATGGGAGATGATGGGGAAATCAAATCTAGTATGGTTGATTGTCTAGTTGAGATTACATAACCAACATAAGATAATACCGATTGAGATACTGGTAGGAGTACCTGTGAACATATATGGAGTGCATAGTGTAGATGACTTTGAAGTCATCGAGATTGTGGATAAAATTTAGTCGTACCTCAATTTTCTTGGACTAGATTAGGCCTTCGAAAATCAAGCAATAATCAACCTAAAGAAAATAGAGATGAGTTTTGAAGGAGGAGGCTTAAAAGTCACTATGCCATTATACCCCCTACAAGGAAGAAGATATGTGGAACTTGCAAGAGAGTAAATTAATAAATTATTTAATATGACAAAACTTATGGATGACTACGTCAATCCGACAATAATTGGTGCACTTAGTTGGAGAAACATAAGCTCTTGCACATCAAAATTAGAGGAAGAAATTAACTTTGGAAGCACCGGTTACATGAGGTATTGACTGGAAGGTGTGCGCGCATTACCCTCTCTTTGCACTGGATCAGAATATATGTATGTGATATGCCAAATTTCAACGGAGTGACTAAGGTAAGTTACTTTTTTAACAAAATTGAACTACAGAGACCTAAACAAAAAAGGTTTTTAGCATTAGATGTTGCACTAATATCGACCCCAGTAAGATGGTGGGTAACCCATAAGGAAGGGATAATGGATTGGCAACAATGAAAAAGGATGATGAAAATTAGGTTTGGAGCATAGGATAATATGCCCAGGTATACACGCATGAGAAATCTGAGAGGCGATGTGGTGCGATGTATGCCAACTTGGAATGAAGTGCCAAAGAAAGAATGGACACATAGGTTCATACATACATTGGAGAGATTTTCATGGAATTGGTACCAAGAGTTAAAAGTGCATAGACAAACGATGAACTGGGAGGAGCTCATCCAAAGCTTTAAGGTAACATTTACTTTTGAAGTTGATTCACATTTAGTTGCTCCAATATTACAAGTCATTAGAGGAAAACAAATTATGGAAGAAGGATAAGTAGAATTAGTACATACCTATAATGCACACAGAGAGTCTACTACAACTTGTGAATTATTGGAATGTTATAAAATTACTCAGGATGGCAAAGAAGAAGAAGTCCTGAGAAATGTACAGGTATCAAAAATTGAAGGGGAGCGCATCGTAGTAGGTCCAACACTTGAGTCTAACGTATACATGAAGCCTTTAACAGTGCACAAAGTGAAAATTGACATGGAGAAAAATCCAAAGTTTGCAAACATTGGGGATTGTTGGAATGTGATACCGTGGAAAATATCGCAGACTTACTGTGCGAATATCAAGATATTTTTCCAACCTATTTTTCAGAGATGAAGGGAATAGCTAGAGAATTATGAGAGATGAATATTCCATTGAAAAAAGATTATAAACTAGTGATACATAGATCTTACATGTTAAATCCAAAGTATAGGGAAAAATTGAAAGAATAACTCGATGGGATGATAGAAGTTGGTATAATTGAACGTATCACAAGGGGTATTAGAATTTGTGTAGACTTGAGAAAATTGAATGATGCCTTCTTACATGACCCATTCCTAGCCCCCTTTATAGATGATGTATTAGAAAATGTAGGGGGACAGGAGGCCTATTCATTCATCGATGGCTTTCCAAGATACCATCAGATAAATATTGCACCAAAATACAAACATAAGATGACATTTGCGATGGAGTGGGGAAGCTATCAATACACAATGATTTCGTTTGGATTATAGAATGCACTTGCTATATTTCCAGAGTGGTTGTTGCAACATTTAAGGAGTTTATTCATCAATTTATTTAAGTATACCTAGATGATTGAATTGTCTTTAGCATGTTGAAAGATCACATAGAATCTCTAAGGTTGATGCTTGATCGGTGTAGACAATGTTAGATTTCGTTAAATTTGAAGAAATGAATTTTTGGTGCACCATTCGAGATACAGTTAGGCCATGTAGTATGCAAGCAAGGTCTGTTAGTTGATCTGGCCAAGATAGAAGTAATTGTTAATTTACCACCACCTAAATCCGTGCAACAGTCAAGAACATCATTGGGTCATACAAGTTACTAGCGAAACTTTATTAAAGGCTATATGAAAATTACACCCCTAATGGAGAATTTATTGAAGAAAGAAGCTAAATTTAAGTGGAATGAAGAATATCATAAGGGTATGGATGTATTAAAACAAAAGTTAGTAATTGTTCCCATTCTGCTATGTGCAATCAAGAGTTATAATAACAACGAAGCATTGGCTCCACGTAAAATTAAACATAAAAGACCTTGACCCATGGCCAAATCGAACGGAGCATCCACCGAAGGTATGTAGTAATGGAGAAATAAAAGAAACCACTAGTGGATTAGACAGAGAGTTTAGGCGTGAAAGAACACTATATTTGGAAATGCATTATAAAAGTATGTAAGGAAGTGCATAGCCATAATTAAAACCAATAGTAAACGAATTCGAAATTGAATTCAATAGAAAGACAATGGGAATGAGTGTGGCAAAGGTTTGTACAGGATGTTCAATTCGGTTTGGAACCCTCCAAAGGACATAGCATTATTGAAAAGACATGGGAGAAATTGAGTATAAATACACTTATATGAGACTACAAGTAGTATGCATAGAGCCATCTCGCTATTAAAAAAAGTGGAAGGGGTAGGCCATTGGTTCTTATCCATTCGAGATATGAAGAAGAGTCGAGTGTCAGATATAATCTGAGCATAGTGAAGAGAAATAACATAGGCTAGAGGATCCAAGAAGATTATGGTAGAGTACGATGGCACCACCTAAATCCAATGTACATAGTTTTCAGCATACTACAACATAGGTGGAGGAAGAAGTCCTACGAACAACAGTAATCGACCCCAATCTAGAAAATGGTCCTAGAACTAGATTGCATAGAACAAAAGAAAACATAAAAGCATGGTTGAAGCACAAATAACCAACAATGCATCAAGAAGGATCACAGGAACATGAAGAACATGGAAAGAGGGATTTCCTCACAGTAAGAAACTGGGTATGGTGATAGTTATGATAGTCAAGAAATAAGAAAACCATCTACCGAAATTATAGAGGGAAGTTAAGAAGGAGTTCCACACTTATTCAACTCCATTTTTTAGAAATAATGGCTTAAGTAGCAAGAAACGCATAGAATGTGGGAGGAATTTGGTAATAGTACACCCATAACACCAAAGGCGACCTTTGACACACTGAAAGAAGGCCTGAGTGGATCAGGATGAGCCACAAGTGAGTGTTGGGGGCCTGTTGGAGAGGAATTTTAGATGAGTTTCATCGTCTACATCAAAAGGAGGTCAAAGGGTAAAAGTCAGTTAGAAGATGGAGCATGATGCGTGAAGGAGCAGTGCGCAGAAGGTGAAAATGGTTATAAATTGCAAGGCTTGGGAACATTTTGTGCACTTTTGTAACAATTTTTGGGGGATACTTTGTCCACATTTTGTAATCGGATTAGCATTATTAGTATGCATAAATATGTAATAAAGGAAATAGAGAGGCATGCATGTGAGAGTGAGAATGTGATATCATATGTAAGTTGCAATTTCTTTTCAAGTAAGAGAGTCAAGCAAAGGGAGAAATCTATAGTATGTCTAAGGAGTGAACTTGCACTGCAACAAAATGACTAGGAAAGTTTGAGATGATATTGTTGTTTCATATTTTGTATCATAGTGCACAATTGTAATAATTTGTGAATGAAGAATATAAGAAACCATTCATTGTGTACGTAGCCCAAGTTGGGTGAACCACTAAATCTGTGTTTTATGGTGTTTATGTTGTTTTCCGATTTATGTTGAATGAATAGATCATATATGATGTTGTAATGTTGCGCATAGATTATATTTTACAACAAGATAACTGTTAACTATGAAAACTGTGCATGTAAGTAAAGTGTTTGAATGATGCATCGCTTCCCCTCAACATTGCATAACCTTTGTTCCTACAGCCCCTCTAGATGCCTCAGGTGAGACTTCACTTTATCTGCAGGTGATGCCGAAAGGGATGGTGTCTAATTGTTGGTATTTCACTGATTAACCCCAGGTTTTCCCCTTGCTCGCCAACATGTGGTGAATATTCATCATTTTGTGTTTCAACATCTTTCTCATCATATATATCTTGTGAAGAGAGAATTGTTTTCTATGATTTCATTGAAAATTCCTACTATGCTATCATCTTCCTATTATGGGAATGTTAGGGACCTAACCTCCCTAGCTCCTCACATAGGTAGAATAATGTATTTTCCATGTAATAAAGGGAGACATTAATAAGGCCTAGTAATAAGGAAGAATAAGTCAAATGTAAGAATAACTAATATAAGCTTCCGCTTCTAGAAAGATCTTCCTCTAGATTATTCTTTTTGTATATGGATTTAGAAAAAAAAGGAGTCAATGGCATGAGAAGTATTTGTATTGATAATTATTGTAATAGAGTGATTCTTTGTTGGAGGTTTCCCCCTCAAAGAGGCAAGTGAACATTGTTTCATATCAATAAATGTATTATTTTGGTGTTGCAGTTTCATATATTGTGTTGTTCCATTGTTATTCTTTGTAGTATTTATATTTTCTTATATCATAATAGATATGGTACCTTACAAGTGGCATCAGAACACTTTCCTTGGCAAATAATTGTGGGTTACATTTTTTTAAAGTAAAGATGTGTTCCAATGTCTTAAAACTACAATGATATGTTGTTTAGTGCACAAATATGTGGTTGAGGAAGCATACACATAGGATGTACAAGAGGTACCTAATATCACATCGTTAGGCACCCTTGTAACCCCTGTTGGTACCCCTTCGAGTGGTAGTGCATCAGAAAACACATGTATAAGGACCGACCTAAGTATCCTAAAATCCTCTGTAAATCAAGCGATCTTCCCCCTAAATTCTATAGTTCCACCAAGAATAGCACTCGGGAAGATACTCTCTAGTACCTAGGTAATCGAGTAGTATGGTTAAGGGTGCAGTCTAGTCTCCTTAGTTGGCACCCTGACATATTGGGTTGAGTACTATTATTCAACCCCACATGTATATCAGAGAGATATAGCACAGGAAAACCCTTTTCTACAGAAACCATCAACACCTTAACCCTTGGGAAGGAAACAAAATATAAAAGGAACATACAAGCTCTATTATTGTGCAACCTTTCCCTCTACATTCAGGTTGAGAAATTACTACAAATTTCTCCCTATTAAGAATTTGGATACTTTGCCACTGTAGTATTATTCAAATCAGAGTATAAATCTGCAAGGGTAAAAAAAATAGCCTGGGCCTTCCCGTACCCTTATTTGAGACATATCCCTTTAGCTTCCTCTTTTCCTTTAGATCGTAGTCATACTTGTTGTTATCACATATAGTTGTCAAGGGAATCAGGTCGTCCAAGTTCATGGTCTTCACAGGAAGCGTCTGAGCATAGCATGCAGAGCAACTCATTTTGGGCTTAAACTACAAACAGACATGTTGAGTTTTGTCAGTGATGGATATTCCAGGAAAAGTCTAGATTAACAACCCCCGGGTATTTGGGATTTCAAAATTGCATGAAGTATAGCGCCATGAGAAAGGACGAAGCTCGAAGTCCCAAAGAAGATCTTGGTTGTTTATTCGAAAAGGGAAGATGTGATCCATTGATCTAAAAAGGGAAGATTTGAGTTGCTGATCATATATCCTTGCCCAAGATCACAAGATCAACGACCATAGTCCATTGTGGGGATGCGAGTTGCTTGGGAGATAATTTTCTTGAGCGGTCCTTCAATTGAAGTCGTGGTTTGGAAAAAGTAATATGTGGAAAAAGGTGGTGGATTGTGGGCTCAAAAGCGGTGTGAACCCAAACCACCTTTGAGAGGCCCCACAATCACCCGTTTATATAGTGTCCTATCTTAGAGAAGCATGTGGTTTCCCCCTGGGCATTAAGCCACATTTCAATCCTGAGAAAAGGCAGTTAATGAATTCATGCGACAGTTGAGACCTCATCTCACCCCATAAATGGAAATCCAAAAAGGAGTGGCAGAGGAGAGCTTGTGTCTGACAAGGGAAGGCATGCGTAGAGGAGACTACATGCGTAGTCTGACTGAGAAGACACAGGTGTATGGCATTGGACAAGAAGCTTGAGCATGCCTCTCCTGGGTGAATTTTTGAGTATATGTATGTAGTTTTGATATTTTTTGAGGGTCGATGGTTGAGTTACACTCCCGCATTGTAATTTTTTTATAAAGCACTCTAGTTATATGGTTATGTAATTTGATCTAAGACTTCTGGTTTAATGAAAGTCAGTTTCCTGTTTCCATGATTTATTGCCTCTGATAATGAATGTTCATGATTGAAGGATTCACATGGATGTTTATGACTGAGTTGAAATGGATGTTCGATTATAGCCCGGTTATAGCATTTCAGTCTCCTGGACTTCGAATGCAAGAAGATCTTGTTTTCTAAGTTTTTCCTCCTTAGGCTGGTGGAAGACCTGTTGTCCAAAGAAGACATTTTCATTTTCTCCTTGATTTATTCCTCCTACTCACCCTTACTACAACTTATTGACTAAATTTGAATCGAGACCTCATTTGCGGGTGCATGCTGGTCCAGTTTTCTGAGTTAAAACGATATTATCCTCAGTTCGTGCCCATTCGACCCCCTTGAAATTATTCATTATGACATACAAATTGATGGGTACTAGGATTACCTTTGCCACAATCTAGAGGTGACTTCTGGTGCTAACACCTATCATTTAAAAAAAAAAAACCTTTGTGGTCTCAACCCCCTTTCAGCCCCCTTATTTGGGACCTACACCATTGGATTGACCTCTTTTCCCTAATCATTGTGATACCCTTCTCCCATAACCCCTTTTATGTGTGGTCCCACCCACATCTTTCATGTTCCCCCTTTCACCATGGACCACACCCGTAGTGAAGACCTTGAATCACGCCTCAGTACGTTGTCATATAATTTCTCTGAGACATAACATGAAGTGCAGAAACTCAATGCCAATGTTACCACCATCAATGCCAAAATTCATTCCACCATAGACACCAAAATGGAAACCCTGAAACAGGACCTCTCTGCCCAACTTGAATCCTTCACTTCCTATCTTTGTGCCAAGATGAATATTCCTGGAGACCTTAACTCATATGACCTGGCTTTGCAACTTGAAGGTGAGACTTTCTCCAATTCCCTGACTTTTTTGTCCCATCACTTTCAGCGTGATCTATGCCTTCTTAGAGTGGATGTGAAAAAAATTGATGGCTCAGATCCCACTAGACGGGTCACCCAAATGGAACATTACTTCTCTTTGCATGGCATTACCTATGAGTTGGACAAACTTCATTATGGTGTTCTCCATTTGGATCATGAATGATGGAAATGGTGGAAATGGTGTAAAATTGAACGCCAAGGGTATTTGTCTTTGACACAGCTTGTTGCAGAGATCCATGACTAATTTGAAACTGACACCCGTCATTTAGGCCACTTGACCAAGTTGAAACAAAATGGCCCAGTGGAAGAGTTTATAGCTCCCTTTGAGGAATTATATTTTAGAACACAAGTCAGGAAATATGTTTTTTTATGGAATGATTTATCAATGGCCTCAAAGATGAAATATGTGTCTGTGTCCTCATGGATCTCCCCCATACTTGGTTGGAAGCTACAAAACAATCCAAGGAAGAACAACAAGTCATCTCCTCCCAAAATCGAAAAAACCCCTTATTCCTTGCCCTAACCCCCCCCTTCCTGTGACTCCTACCACTCCCCTCAAGATCTAGAAATTGACTCAAGATGAAATGGTTGAATACCAACTTAAGATTATTTTTTATAATTGTGATGAAAAGTATTTTTGGGGGCACAAGTGTAAGGAACAAAATATTTGTATGGCTATGTTTGAGGATGTTTCTGAATAGGAGGAAAATGTGTCTCGTGTACCCAAAATACCCACACAAGAGGATATTCCTCCACCCTCTCATTTGTCGACAGTTGAACCAATGATTTCTCTCAATGCATTCACAAGTTTCTCTACTCCTCAAACCCTCAAACCCTCAAATTAATTGGCTACATTAAGAACCAAAAAGTCATCATTTTACTTGATAGCGACAACACCAATAATTTTATTCATCATTGCATTTCCCAAGAATTCAATTTCTATATCCATCTATTTAATAATTTCGAAATCATGATTTCCAATGGGGGTTCCATGAAATGCGGATGGCATTGTGAAAATTTGTGCCTCCAAATTGGTCAATATCACCTGAAATTTCATATGTTTTTTATTGACATGGGTGATTGTGAAATTGCACTTGGTGAAGAATGGTTCCACACTCTTGGCCCTGTCACCATGGATTTCCATATATTAACCTTGCAATTCCATCAAGAGGGAAATTCCATCAAGAGGGCCAACAACACCATTTCCAAGGAATCACAGTAGGGTCACTAGATCATCAGTTCCATCCAATGTAAAAGCTCCTCAGAAAAGGTTATTCTAGCATTATTTCCTAACTTCATTCCATTCATGTGGTTGAGACACCCTCTGTACATCCCAACCTCCAATCTATCCTCTCACAACACCAAGTTGTGTTTCAAACCCCCAGGGACTTCCACCTTCTCATGGTGTCCATGATAATTTAATTCCTCTTGTTATGGACAATATTCCTCCAAATGTTTTCCCTTATCATCATCCCTTCACCTATAAGAATGAAATTAATAATCTTGTTCAAGACTTTATAGAAGTCGGTATCATTTGTACCATTACCAGTCCCTATTCTTCTTCAATAGTCATGGTACTCAAGAAAGAAGGTACCTGGCACATGTGTCCTGATTTTTGAGCTCTCAACAAAATCACCATCAAAGACAAATTTCCCATTCCTATCATTGATGACCTTTTGGATGAATTAAGTGGTGCTCAGTGTTTTACCAAACTTGATCTTTGCTCTGGCTACCACCATATTTGTATGAAAGAAGAAGACATTCCCAAGACTACATTCATAACTCATGAGGTTCACTATGATTTCTTGGTTATTCCATTCGACCTTTGTAATTCTCCCTCCACTTTTAAAAGTCTCATGAATCATGTCTTCTGTCCTTTCCTCTGTGACTTTGTCTCAGTTTTATTTGATGATATTATCATATATAGAAAAACCTAGAAATACATCTCACCCATGTGGATCAAGTCCTCCAACTAATATCTTAGCACAAACTTTTTCTTAAGTAGTCTAAATGTGCCTTTGGAGCCTCTAAAGTTGAGTACCTAGGACACATTTTTGGCAAGGATGGTGTCCGGGTAGATCCAAATAAAATTGAAGCTATGTAGGATTGGTCGCACCCAAAAACTCTTAAATGTTTATGTGGCTTCTTGGGTTTGATTGGCTATTATCGCAAGCTTGTTAAGAATTATGGAAAAACTTCTGCTTGTCTCACAATGCTCCTTGAAAAGAATGATTTCAGTTGGACTCCAACATCCGATCATGCCTTCCAAGATTTTAAGGTGTCTAAGTGCACTACTCTGGTTATGTCTCTCCCTAACTTCAACAAACCCTTGGTACTAGAATGTGATGCCTCGGGAAAATGCATTGGGGTTGTTCTCATGCAAGATGGTATAGATTTGGATTTCACCAACAAACAATTGTTTGAGTTCCATTTGGGCCATTCCACCTATGAAAAGGAAATGTTGGTTATTCTTCATGTTGTGTATCTTTGGAATCCTTATCTCTTCGGGAAATCCTTCCAAATCAAAACTAGTCATCAAAGCCTCAAGTATTTTCTGGAACAATGAATTTCTTCCCTGGAGCAACAAAAATGGGTAACCAAGTTGTTTGGCTATGATTATGAGATCATCTAGAAAAAATAAAATAAAATGTGGTGGTTGATGCCCTTTCTAGGAAATATTTATAGCATGGGTCTCTTTTTTCCCTCTCATTCATTGTCATAGATTGGTTTTAGGAGGTTCACCAGGAATGGTTGCAAGACCCCAAAATTTCAAGGCTGATCCAAGCACTGCAACATGCTCCGTATGTTTCTCCAGGGTACTTGTGGCACCAAGACAAGATTTTTATAAAGGTATCATGTATTTCTATGGATTTCATTGTTGGATTACCTAAATCAGGCAATAAATCAGTCATCATGGTAGTAGTGGATCACCTTTCCAAATATGCTCATTTATGTGATATTCAACACCCGTTCACTACCTCCATCATAGCTCAATGTTTTATGGACCATATCTTCAAACTCCATGGCATGCCTCATTCTATTGTGTCTAACCGTGATTCCACTTTCAATATCACTTTCTGGAAATAATTGTTCTTACTTGAGGGAACCCAATTACACCTCAGCATAGCATATCATCCTTAGACTGATGGCCAAATTGAAGCAGTCAACAAGTGTTTGGAAACCTATTTGAGGTGTTTTGTACATGATAGACATAATTAATGGGTTTAGTGGTTACCCTCACTGAATGGTGGTACAAAACTTCTTACCACACAACCACTTGCATGACTCCCTTTAAAGTCATTTATGGATAACCACCACCTTTAGTTGTACCATACATGTTAGGAATGTCCAAGGTTAAGCAAGTGGATCAAACTCTTACATTCCACACGACCATCCTTCGTACTCTCAAAGAAAATTTGGTCATGGGTCATAATTGCATGAAAGAACAAGCAAATTAGGGTTGTTCTAAATGTCAATTTGCTGAAAGGGACTATGTGTTTCTTTGTCTGCAACCTTATAAGAAAAATTCAATCAAAGCCTAGCACTGTCAAAAACTCGCCCCCAAATTGTATGGTTCATACCGTATTCTCAAGAGAGTGGGGTCCATGGCCTACCAGTTAGAGTTTCCCAGTCATTCTAAGCTCCACCCTGTTTTTTAGGTTTCCTACTTAAAGAAAGTGATCAACACTCAGTGACATACTTAGACCAGTCTCCCTAAGTTGGATGAAGAAGGTTCTATTTGGTTACAACCAAGAATAGTCCTGGACCAACGTGAGCATCATGTCCTCCAACTCACTATCAAAGTATTTATTGTTTAGTGGAAGGATAGAAATCCAGAAGATGCCACCTGGGAGATGGCCACCATTATACATCAATTTCCCTATCTCAAGCCTTGAGGACAAGGTTGTTTTTAAGGGGGAGGGCATGTTAGGTCCCTAACCTCCATAACCCCTCACGTAGGTAGAATAATACATTTTCCATGCAATAAAGGTTGATATTAATAAGGCTTAGTAATAAGGAAGAATAAGTCAAATGTAAGAATATCTAATATAATCTTTCGCTTCTAGAAAGATCTTCCTCTAGATTATTCTTTTGTTAGATGGATTTAGTAGAAATAGGAGTCGAGGGCACAAGAATTCTTTGTCTTGAGAGTTATTGTAATAGAGTGTTGTTCTTCTAGAGATTCCCCCCTCGAAGAGGCAAGTAAATATTTTTTCCTATCAATAAAGGTATTATTTTCATGTTGTGGTTTCATATATTGTGTTGTTTCGCTGCCATTTTCATGTTGTGGTTTTATGCTATTATAATATATATGGTACCTTACATGGAAATTGTAAAATATTTCATTTCTAAATTCAAGGTAAAAGTCTCAAATGCTTCCATTGATGTTCTATCAAGAATGATATCGATATTTTCATATATAAAGCATACCTCTAAGTAGGATTTGAACATGTGACCTCCTAGGACGAAACACATGTTCTTAACCATTATAAATTGTATATTAAGTTATATTAGTTTTAATTATTTGTATTATTAAATTATACAATTGAATATATGTTAAACTAAAAATATAAATGATATAATTATTATCAATTATAAATTATACAACAAATATAAAATAATATAATATACTAAGTTTGTAAAATAATAATGTAATTACAATAAATATCATCACTTAATAATACAACTACAGTGGGCCTAATGGTTAAGAACATGTGTTTCCTCCTTGGGTAAGGTAAGTATATCTCCGTATACTTGACCATAATTATTATTATACATAAATTTCTAATATTTGTTTAATTTTTATACTCAACTATATATTTAACTACACATTACATAGAATATTAATACTTATGTACTAAATATTTATATATCACATATAATATTAATATTTATGTACTAAATCATGTATATATGATAATAATAATTTACTAAATTAAAAAGTTGGTTTATCAAATCTTAAAACATAAAAACTTACTTGAATTTCTTTAAAATTTTATTGAAACTTTTCAAAAACAATATAATTTTATTAAATTAGAAAGTTAAAAATATTAATAGTGTCACTAAATCTTATATATATGTAATTAAATTATTCTTATAATAATAACATACAATTACATTTCACATTATTATTACTTATTAAATTATTAAAACATAATAATAGTATATAGCTAAGTATATATATTAAAAAATATTAACATATAAAATTTCTATATATATAATAATAATAAGATACAGTCACATTTTACATTATTGTTATTTATTTTAAATTATTAAAACACAATAATATATAACCAAGTATTATATACTAAACATATTATTGTTTTTTATTTTAAATTATTAAAACACAATAGTATATAACCAAGTATTATATACTAAACATATTATCATGTAAAATTTTACAATTTATTGTATTAAAATAGATTTTGTTGTAGTTATTTATGTTAGAGTTTTGAAACTATTCTTATGTTTTAAGTGGATTTTCATTTCTCATATTAGCATGTAAAATTTTACAATTTATTGTATTAAAATAGATTTTGTTGTAGTTATTTGTGTTAGAGTTTTGAAACTATTCTTATGTTTTAAGTGGATTTTCATTTCTCATTTAAGAGCAAATATATTTTTTACAAAATTTTTATTTTTCTCTTTATTTATTATTTAAATTATTAACTAAAAACATATATTAAACTTTTTTTAAAACTTTACAAAATCTTCAGATAATTATTCTCTCATATATGAAAGTGGGATTAAGAGAATAATAAAAAAAACATATAATATTATATATATATTTTTTTATAATTTTCTCATCCCCATATATAAATAAGATAATAATAGAGAAAACATATATTATTATATATATGTTTTCTTTATTATTCATCATCCTCACTCTCATATTAAATATCAATCATAACCTTAAAAAATCAAAATATTTAGAATAAACATATAACTAATACCATAAATATTTTTGAAATTTACACTAATTTAATATTTAATATTTTCCCAAACTAAAAAACTAAAATCTTAACATATGCACATGGATTTTCAAGAGTCTCAAAAAAATATCGCTCATGCCATAATTATCGTTGGAAATTTACAATCATCCCATATTTCATTAATTATTGTTTAAGTGCACAAGGGTTAATTAATTATGAAAATTTCATTGTTATTGTTTAAGTGCACAAAATGTCAATATATATATGTTTGACAAAAAAAAGAATCCAAATGTCAATATAGAATAGCTAAAAGTTCCTTATGAGTTAAGAGTTGTTGCAATAAAGCTATATCAGAAAGTTGTTTCCATGTTTAGGAACACTAAGGACTAGTTGAAAGAAATTAATTGTAATATAGGTGTCAAGCAATGTTTTTCCATGTCACATACCATCTTTGGGATATGCATTGATAAGCTAGAAGATTGGTTGTACTATCCCAACTCTCGCTAGTATAGTCATAATCCTTCTTTTATATGTTGATGTTATTACTCTTATGGCAATAAATCACTATGACCTCAGTAAGCATATAAGAATCCTCAATGACTTCTAATCTAGAATGGGTATGACTTTGAACACTGACAAAATGAAGGTTATGATAATCAAGTCCAAAAAAATCACCCTCGACACTTTCATAAATGAAAACAATAGCTTGGAGGAAGTGCCTTCATACAAATACATTGGAATTAATATTCATCACAAGTTCAATTGGAACTACAGTGTTAATAAAATTATAAATGGAGGGTTGAAAGCTTATTATGGACTTGAAAACAAATGTAGATTAACAGAACTTGGGGTGTGGGATAAGAAAAAAATATTTGTTGATACTGTTGTCACTTTTCTTATCTTATCCGGATGTGAAGTTGTTACAGTCCATTGTGAGGAAAACATCACAAAATTATATTATTCAACTATCAAATGCAAATATATGTGAATACAATTTAGTTACTCGAACGGTAACTAATTTAACAGTTTAACTACTAGATGGTTTAACTACTAGACAATTTAATTACTAGTTAAATAATATTACAATGAAAATGGAACCCTGAAGGATTAGTTAACATTCCCACCTTAATCCGAAGGGACATTTGTTGTTCCAAGAATCATTCATAATTTTTCAATTTTTTCTCGTCCCAATGCCTTAGTAAAGATGTCTTTGATTTTCTCTGAAGTGGAACAATGGCTGAGATAAATGGTTTTGACTTCAACATGATGTCAAATCAAGTGATATTTGGTGTTTATATGCTTGGTTTGATCATGAAATATAGGATTCTTGGCTAATTGAATTGCAAAAGTGTTGTCAACAAGTAGAGGCGTTGAAGTCATTTGTTTCTCCTACAAATCTTCAAGGATTTCTTTTAGCCACACAATTTGTTTTGTGGCTTCAGCTGCAGCTACATATTCTTCTTCGGTGGTATAATCAATAGGAACTGATTGTTTTCTTGACCTCCAAGAGACAATGGTTGATCCAAGACTCATCAAATAACATGAAGTAGACACCCCATGCTCTTTATCTCCATCAAAATCAAAATTTGAATAACTAGTGATATGGAAGTATGAGACTTTAGAATATTTGATGACATATGATTGTGTGCATTTTAAATATTTGTGCACTCATTTTGTTGTGTTCCAATGACCTTCACAAAGTTGATGCATAAACCTTGAAAGTGTTCCTACAACAAAATTTATGTCATGACGGGTAGTAATAAGATAAATTAAACTTCCAACAAGTTGCCAGTGCTTTGTTGGAAATTCAAATGCACTTCATGCATTTGAAGTAAATGTTAGATTATGCTCCATCATAGTAGAAATAGAATTACAATATTGCATCCGAATTTTCTCAATATCTCTCCAATATACTTTTTCTGAGAAATAAAAATGTGCTTCACTTGTTGACCTACTTCAATTCCTAAATAATAATGAAGTAGGCCCAAATCAGTCATATAAAAACCTTTTTCATCTCTTTCTTAATGGATGCTATATAATCATCATTGTTTCCTATGATTAGTAGATCATCGACATATACAACTAGATATACAACCGATTTACCAACTTTCTTGAAAAATAGAGTTGCATCATCTAGATTGAAATGCTTGTAGTTTAATTTAAAAAGGTGCTCAGTTAAATTTTCATATCATGCTTATGGTGGTTGCTTCAAACCATATAAATATTTTACCAATTTACATACCTTCTTCTCTTGACGTTTGATGGTAAAACCTTCAGGTTGAGTCATCTAAACATCTTCTTTCAATTCTCCATTCAAGAAGGTAGTATTAACATCCATATGACGTATTTTCCAACCTTTATGTGCTCCTAAAGAAAACAAAATTCGAATAGTGCCCCATTTTGTTGTAGGAAAAAAAGTCTATGTGCATTCAACACCTTCTTTCTATGAATATCCTTTCGCTACAAGTATTGCTTTGTGTTTATCAAAAGAGCCATCAACAATATACTTGTTCTTATATACCCACAAGAAGCCAATAGGTTTGATTCTGAATGGAGGGTCCATCAACCTCCAAGTTCCATTGTATATGAGAGCACCATACTCTCTCTACATTGCACTTCTCCATGCATCATTGATTGTTTCTTCTTGAAAGTAAGCAGGTTCATCAACAACAAATAATTTTAATTCACAATCATAATAACTATGGGAATTGTTACATGAGCTTGAAGTAACATTGTCTGCATTTTCGTCACTTTGTCTAGAAGAAATTCTTGTCTCTATTTTTCCAAATTCATATGCATGAGAAATAGGTGTGATGAATTCATCATACTTTCTTCAAAATTTCCTGACTTGTGATGATCTACATACTAGTTGCTGCAATGATTGCTCAACTTCAAGAGTCGTTGAAATAGGTTGAATAATAGATTTTTCAAGATCTTGTATTGATTCTTCAGAATCTTTACTATCATTGAAACTATCCTCATTCTCTAATGGAGAATCAGAAGAAGGGTAAGTTGTGGAAGGAAATTGAAATTCCAAAGATTGATCTGGAACAAGAATCACCCCTTCAAGATTTGGAAGATCGTTATCCCATTCATGATAGAATTTTTTAGAGTGAAATCTATAAATATGAGCAAGTTGTTTGTCAACAATGAGTGAATATTTGTCAAATTCAAGAAATATAACACCTATAGAAACAATAAACTTTTTGTTTGCTTCATCATACAGTCGATAAGCTTTTAAAGTATTAGAATATCCCAAAAAAATGCACTTTCTACTTCTTGCTTCCAATTTATTTCTTTGTTATGCGAGAATCAAAGTATAACATGTGGAAGCAAAAATTCTTAAATGCATGACAAATCAAATATGTCTATGCCACATTTCATAAGGAGTTTTATTGTGAAGTGCAACATAAGGACTTCTATTCTTAATGTAAATAGAAAAAAGAACCGCCTATCCCCAAAACATTAATTTGGCATTCTTAAAAAACATCATTTATTTGATCATATTCAAAAAAGTTGTATTCATTCGTTCGGCCACACCATTTTGTTGTGGATTAAAAAGAATAGTGGTTTGGTGTTTAATACCAATTTTCTGTAAATATTGTTCAAAATCCTTAGATGTGTATTCACCACCATTATCAGGTCTAAGGGTTCCAATATTAAGTTGAGTTTCATTTTTAATCCACAAATGAAAATTTCTAAATGTATCAAAAGCTTGAGATTTTTCTTTTAACAAATAAATCTAGCACATCCTTGTCTAGTCATCAATAAAATTCATCAAATATTTTTTTCCATTTGTTGATGGAACATGCATGGACCCAGACAAGTCTGAATGAATAAGATCAAGATTTCTATAGGTTTGGATACATAGAGTCATGAAAAGGCGGTTTACTGTGCTTTCCTAAAATACATCCAGCACATTGAAAAAGTTGTCTTGGAAAAGTAGGAAGTCCTAGAATTCATTTTTTCTTCATAATTATGAGACTATCATAATTAATGTGACCAAATCCAGCATGCCATAACAAACTAAAAGACAAAGTACCACTATGTTGAGCCAAATTTGTAGAATTCTGAGAATTAGAAGTTGTACCATTTAGTTTCAAAATATTGTCATCCTCCACTCCATTCATGAAAACCATATTATCAGAAGCTCTTCTAATCTCAATGATGCCATCAAACACATGAATTGAATGACCTTTCTTTATTATATGGATAAGAGACATTAAATTTCTTTTTAATTCTGACAAATAAAGAACATCATGAAGTATATAATCAACAAATCATTGTAATTTAAGTCTAACATAACCAATTCCATAAGGTAAAAATTGTGACTTGTCTGCAAAGTAAACTACTCCATCAATTTGATCACTAAATGTCTCAAAGAAGTCTTTTCTAAATGTCATATAGCATGTGGCTCCAGTGTCTAATGACTAAGTGTCATTCCAAGAAGAAAAGGAAGTACTAAAAAGTTATTCAATGCCAATATTACAATGTGCGACAACATAATGTGCACATTCAAGATGATTACCTTTATGTGATGGTTTCTTATATTTATATTGAGTTTTCTCTTTCTTATCACAAATCTTCACCTAAGGATTTCTGCAAAAATTAGTAGTATGACCCATTTTTCCACATCTATATCATTGTATAGATTGCTTATATTTGTTCTGGTGTTGTGTTGAGAAGGTTATATGTCACCTTGATAATTTTTACCCACCCTTCCACGAAACTATATTCTTCCACAATCTTTGTTGCTAGTGTTTTTTCTAGCAGGTGTATTATCTGACTTCTTCCCTTGTTGTGCAAGAAACATAGTTTTGGCATTGGGAAGTGACTCCCTCTTCTCAAAGGATTTTTATCTATCTACAATTTTCTTAACAAGTTTATAAAAGGTCATGTCTTTCATACTTTAACTATCTTGAGGAGATTCAAGATAGTGTGAATAGACAGGGTAAAGATCTTTAATAAAATCAGTAACTTCTAAATCAACCTCTACACCACTGGCTTTAATATCATGATAAAGGGCTCTAATTTCATAATCTAACTTCATAGGATCATTATGATTCATATATAAATTAAAAAACTTCATTATCATTTGAATAATCTCAAGTTTTGAATGCGAGTCATAAAGATCTCTGAGTTTCTTTAAGGTTAAAAAAACAGTTTTACAAGAAATTATACGCCTGCTTAGCTCTTCACTCACCGAGGAAACAATCAAAGCATATGCCTTTTTGTCCTTTCTTTTCCAAATTGCAAGTTCCTTGGAATATGTAGGATCCTATGTCTCACTTTCATATGAGCTATCACCAATCTTTTCACAAGGACCATCTCACAAATCGTTAAAAATCAAAGTATGTTTGATTTTCCTGAATCATTCCTAATAATTTTCTTTACCGGAAAGAACATATCCAACAATTGAAATTAATGAATTCATTTTGTCTTTAATTGAAATTAATAAACATAAATACTTACACAGAAAAATCCACTTTGTTGAATTTCTCACACATGCGGTCCTCCTTCTCGTGACTCGACTTTCGTGGTGCGACCTTCTCTCAAACAACATCTATCTATGTGGATTCTTCCAACTGGCGGTTGGATTCACATAGAAACGACTCTCATTTTATCATCCAATCTCTCCAATGGAGATGGCTCTCCACATGGATTGCAAATTGCAACGATCCTCTCTCTCCACGCAGGATCCTCTCTCTCCACATGAATCTCCCAACTGCAACAGGTGAATTCTCTTCTGGTGTATTCTCTTCACGCGGACATATCCACCTCTACCTTCGTTCACCTAGATCTGATACCAATGTTACAGAAGATTGTGATGAAAACACCACAACACTATATTATTCAACTATCGAATGCAAATATATGTGAATACAATTTAGTTACTCGGACGGTAACTACTTTGACAATTTAACTACTATAAATTTTAACTACTAGATAGTTTAACTACAAGTTAAAAACAATGTTACAATGAAAACATAACCATGAAGGATTAAACCTGGGAGGATTCGTTAACAGAACTTTGGGGATGCAGTATCTCTAGATATTCTTAGATAAAGATAGAGTAAACCCAAAAAAATCTATAACATATAATTTAAAAATTAAAGGCAATACGCCTTATCCTATCCTCCTCATTGAAGAGAGCCTTTCCCCTATCGAGTGCATGACCATGATTATATACTTAGTGTAAAAGAAAAAGATTGACAACATGGATGACAAGAGGCTCATAAAAAATTCTTCAAACTCTACCCAAAAACACCAATAGCTCAAGAGGTCATGGAATCAAGGCACCAAGTCTTGGATAAATCTTTGGGGAATACACGAAGATGTCATTCCGCATCATTGGGGAATACATGAAGATGTCATTCTCTCGAATATCGATAATATTAAAAAT
>ML802929.1:155808-167019 GCA_009831015.1 Picea engelmannii
CAAAAATTACTTTGAGTTACAAAATGAAGACAGCCTTTCAAGTGAAGACAGCCAAGTTTGAAGTGACTTTCAAATGCACCAATTTACATGAATTTAAACTTGCGCGTTTAAAGACATCCTTAACACAGATTCAAAATTTGCTTATTTTTAAGCAGCACCAGCTCCCTTGCCCATCTTTTCTTAATATTTTTTAAGTAGAACTCCAACGCTCAACCCTCAAGAATATACCCATCAGCACATCCACACTGGCCAGGGCAATACAACAAGAAATATTTTACAGCGTTGCTTCATTTGGCAGGTTGTCCAAGTTAATCCACACGTACAATGCTCTAGCAATAAAATTCATCACGCAGTGTTAACTCCACCATATTACACGGATCTTGCACGGATTTTGTTACACGGATGAAGTTCAAGTATGCCAAATCATATCATCACGCACCAGCTTACACGGATTTTGTTATATCGAACATCAGGAAATATTAAAATCAGATTTGATCACACGGATTTTGCACAGCAGACGAAAGAAGACAGATAGTTTACAGCAAATTTAAAGAAGTTGATTTACGCATAGGATCCACAGATTTTGCACACGGATCTTGCACTGATTCGCGCGCAGTTTGTGATAAACGTGCACCAGTTTACAGGAATTGCTCGCGCAGATTTGAATCCAGGGCAACGATTATGGGAGATCGTGAAGAAGAACGAGCCGAAGTATGATCATCGCCAGCGAATACAGCGATCTGGAAGCAGCGATCTGTAACTAGCCAAAGTCTGATCATCCCAATCATCGAAGTCTGATAATGGCTGAAGTCTGATCTGGCACTGAGAATAAACACGGATCTGGTTCTTGCATGGATTTTTAAATGCGTTTTCAATATTTCACCAGTCAAATCGCTTAAAGAATTGCAGATCTCTTAGCATAAAGATTAAAATAAACTATTGTTGGGCGTAATCTCAGAAGGGAATCGAATTCGGAGTGCGGGACGCTATATTCTATCTTGTGGGCACTTTATACGCTAGTCTGTTCACTTTATACTCTAGTCTCAATAATGCAGAGAGCCTATGCGACCAGGGTTCAAATATCCGAAAGATCGAAATTCTAAATGCATGCGTGAAAGGTCGTGATAATAATTTATTAACCTCTAGTTGATTCGCGCGCACACAAAAATATACCAGTAATAATAATTTATTAAACTCAGAAATCTGCTCCTCACATCTCAGAAGATCAAGCTCACTGTCTCAAAATCGATCGATCTTTTACACAATAATTAATGGCAGAAATTATGCCAGAAACTAATTCGCCATGGACAAATTAATCAAGTTGCAGATTTGCAATTTTCAAAAATGAATTTTGCTGAGTTTAATGACTGAACTCTGAAATTAACAACAATTTCTTTTCCCTGTTTTAAAAAAAAATTAGAATAATAACTGACCGATTTACTGACAGAATATGCACTAACTTCCTTGGTCTGCAATGCTGGGATCTCTTCCTCAGATCAACAAATCTCTTCTTCAGTTCAACAACATTACTGGAGCTCTGATACCATAATAATGGCCGAAGTGTCCTCAGACACACAATTTTATTAATAGGAAAATAAATTACATAAGATACATTGCAAGAGTTTACATCCCAACAACTCAATACTCTTGCAATGAGATATATATATAGGCTAAAAGTCCTAACAAACTTAAGATATGGATCACTTATTAAATAAACAAGTGTCCATTTACAATAAATGCTATCTTAACAATCTTAAAACAAATCTCCTAATTTAGAGCCTAAGATACAACACCTCTTTAGAGTCATATATTTTACAACAATAATGTATCTCTAAAGTTCTACATTTATTTATCAAATATTCTAGATTATTAATTTAATATTCTTAAATTAATAATCAATTTATTCTAACTTTATAAACTATGATAATTGTATTTTGGATTATCTAACAATGTCTTTGATATAAAGATATTTTATCTCAATGTGTTTCGACCTATCATGAAACACTAGGTTCTCAAAGAGATTTACATACAACTATCGTTACCATCATAGGATCCATCTCATGATCAAGGAAATATGTCAGAATCTTGTGAAGCCATATTTCTTCGCACACTCAATGCTACATACTCTAGTTATGTGGTACTCAAGACCACAGATTTGTTTTTCCTGCTGCATCAAGAAATCATGAAAATATTCATGGTAAGATAATAATTGGATGTGCTCTTTTGGTCCAATGTACTCTCTGCTCAATTTGTATAGACATATCCCTGCAAACTCATTTTCACAATTGGAGGCATATCTCAGGCTATATCTGACTGTGCCTCATGTGTATCTCAATACATGCTTTACTGTTATCCTGTGAATCTGTCTTGGCTAGCTCATGAATTAACTAAGCATATTCACTACATAGCATGAATCAAGTCTGGTGTTAACCAGATACATCAATGATCCAATCAGTTGTGGATCAATATCGTCAGAATCATCATCATTCATTTTTTAATATCCCGAAGGACAAGCCCCAGTTGTTTTTGTAAATTGTAAACATGTTTTGTAGGCAGGTGAGCCGAGTTATAATAAGGTAGGAGGCTTATTTGGTGATTAGGCCGGAGAGCCTAGGTGTTAAAGGCCAGGAGCCTGATTTTGTATATGTAATTATGTAGTTCATTAATATAATATATAAACATCGTTGTGTGCCAACCGAACACGAAGAAAGAGTGATGAAGGACTAAGCTTCCACAGAATGGGTAAGGGAGAGGGGGCTGAAAGGTTGGAAGAGGGGCTAAGCTTGAGGGATTAAGTCCTTGCATAATAATTTATTATTATTCCAAAGTTGTGTGAAAGTTATATTTATATCCTAAGTTCTTGGAAAAGGGAAGGAATACTTGATGGAGTGCATGCGGCTTCATGGGTGACATGTGTCGGCCCAGCCACATGCAATTTAACCCATGAATTGAGTTGTGATGGGGGTTCATCCTCCATTCTTTCATCCGTTGTATGAACTATGTGTGGTGGGCATCTGATCTCCGCATACCCTCATGCAGCTCTGAAACCATAAAACTGTGATATTTTCTTGAGAAGTTGATGCATCCTCTGTTTGAACCATTTGAGTCTGCGTTCAACCTCTACATTGATTCCTTGTCACACACACTGAAAACCAATGGAAAACCCATGGACTGAATTGTGTCTCTTGTGTGTCCTGTGAACCCAATTTATCCACATTGCAAATCCAAGATCGTTCTTAACTGTTTGGGTTGTTGTCTTATGTAAAACCTGAGCATACCATAATTTTTTATGTTGTGTGTGTTATAATTGTGGCCTTTTGTGGCCACGCAGTCCTTTGGATGAGTGTGATTGGATACTATCATATGTTCCTTACAGAGCCTTATTGTTGTCCTCCTTGTGTTGGAATGGAGCTGAAAAATAAGGTTGTCATGCCTGTGTGCAACACTCTTTCTAGGTGAGGGAGGTGGTTGTGGTTGAAGGGGCAGGTTGTCAAGCCTGTGAGTGACTCTCTCCAGGTGAGAGAGTGCACGAAGGATGTTAGAACTCATGGAAGGGGTCCTGTAGCTGCCACATAGCTCAGAGAATTCTGGTCTGGCATGTTGTTGAAGCCCAAGGCAAGGGAGGTTTAGCAGCCGAAGGACTATCCTGGTGACAGTGAAGGTGTATACTCCTGGGGTGGGACGGGCATGTGGGGAATGAGAGTCTATGAGTAGTGGGCATAAGTGGCTCCAGGGAGAGAATCCATCCTCATAAACTGTGTGTCTTCCTATTGACCTTGTCTAGCCTAGGATTCCCTTGCCTGGTGGAGCTTAGTCCCAGCTCGGGCGTGACCTACTACTGAGAGTGACGAGCAGCATGGTCTATGGCTGGGAGGTTCGTGGAAGTTTTGCACGCAGTTGGTGGTGTTATTCCATTTGAAAGATAAGTATAATTTATCTGCTTAATTTTATGTTATGCATAATGTTGGAATGTTATCATGTGTTATGTTGCATGTATGAATTGTTGTTAATTCTATTTAAATATGAATGATAACAATAACTCTATGTTAAAATGTGTTAATTTGATTTAATGCATATTATATTTATATGTGAATATTCTGCAGTAGTGGCATTGCCCGGTCTCTATGGAGGATCGGGGATTCTATAGTTTGGTATCACAGCTACGTCAGAGCTGAGTAGTGGCATTGCCCAGGCCTGTTGATGGCTGGGGATGTTACAAAATGGTATTAGAGAATGGTTTCAACACTGATCCTGGATGGGCCATGTTAGTGTAAAATGAAGAAAAAGTTTCGAAAGAATTGTTTTCGAAGTAGACAAAACTCAAGTTCTAACCCAAGGTTTCAACACAAAGCCTGGATGGGCTAGGTAAGTAGTCATTGGACCCAAGGTTTTGAGAGGAAATTGTGTCGAGAGGACCAATTCTGAACCTCAGAACCTTCCTGAGTGCCAAGAAGTTACCTTGGTCGTGTTACGAATCTCAGGAGGAGTAGCAGTGTTGTAAAACTACGATAGACATGGTATTGGGCTGTAGAGTAATGTGGAACTTAGGATCTATTCGGGAGAAGTAAAATCCTTCACGACCGTTAGATCTGGTAATGTTGCGATGCAGTTAGCCTTGAATTCATTTGGAAATCCGTAGAGTAACAGAGTCTATTATGCACAGTAGGATCTGTTTGGAAAGAAGGGAAAATCCCTTACGATCATTATATTTGGGGAAGGTGCGGAAGGGTTAACCTAGAAGCCCTTCGAACTTCGTGACTTCAGTGAAGTCTGATGCCAGAAACAAGAGAAGGGCCTGTTAGTATCCAGATACTAAATATTCAATTTTCTCCTTGTTGCAGGAATGGGGTTATTCCTGTAGCACCGAAATGTGTTGTTCCAATTATACAGAGGGTTCTCCATTCCAAGAAAAATCACTTAAGAGACAAAGTACTTGTCATCTTGAGGGAGATACAGTTGTAGATGAAATCTTGAATGGTCATCAATTAATGTACACTTCATTGTCCCAAGCTAGACAAGAAGTGAAAATGGTTCAATCACTAATACCAATTTGGGAGGAAGAATTTTCAAGGTCAAGTTTTCAGACAGCTATGGAGAAGTTTGAAGATCAGAAACCACCTTCGGAGAGAGTATTGAAAACCCTTTTGCATGGACAATAAGTATTGAATAAATTATTGGAGAATAAAAAAGGAAGTTATTGTACAAGTTAAATTTAAGAAGAATCTATCGTGTAATAAAGAATTAGAGGATAAAAGAAAATTAAGATATTATGAGGTGGTTAACTCTAACATTGAAGATTAAAAATATATCTTTGTGTTGACTAGTGTAAAGAAGAGAATAAATGTTTCTAAAATAAGAACTAATTCTCATGAACTGCATAGTGAAAATGGGGGTTGAGTAATTCTCAAAACACCATGGCAAGAAAGAATTCCCTTTCTCCTTGAATTCCATGCCTATATTCAAATTAGATCCAAATTTCAAAATATTTCTCACAATACCAACCTTCCTAACCTTCCAAGTCATCAAAACTTTCTTAATCTTGAAAAAATATTCTTAATGTTTTTCAACCATAAAAATAACATTTTAAAGAAATCCAAATAATTTATTATTTTTCTTAAAACTAGATAGACCATCACCATCATACTAAATTTTAGTTTCAAAAGTAAATAATAAGATACTACATCCATGGATCAAATTTGATTACAAAATCAAACAAGGTTAAAAAGAACAAAGTGAAATATGATAATTAATATTTATAATTCAAAAATAAGTTATAAGGTGAAAATTAATTAATACTAATAAAATATAATAAATAATAAATCTATATATATATATATATATATATATATATATATATATATATATAATGAAAAAGAAGATATAATAATAATAATAAATCCTTATAAAAGGAGAATTATTTATTTATTAAAAAATATTAAAAATCAAATTTAATAAGAGAGGATTGAATATGTGAAATATGATAATTAATATTTAGAATTTAAATATAAAACCATAGATATAAAGAATAAGGTAAAAATTAATTAATATTAATAAAATATAATAAATTAAACCAATAAATATAAAATGAAAATGAAGACTATATAATTAATGGTTAAGAATATGTGTTTCTTTCTAAGAGGTCACTTGTTCAAATCCAGAGGTCACATGTTCAAATCTCATACACCAATTTGGTGTTTGGCTTGGGGGTGACCTTAAAAATAAATTATTATTATTATTATATTATAATAAAAAAAATCCATTAAAAACAAAAGTGAGTAAGGGAAGATTAAATATATAAGAAAAAGTAGTGAAGAAAAAAGTTAGGAAAAGTATAAAGATGATGAAGAAAACAAGAGGAAAGAAATGAGATATGAGGGTGAAATTTATAGACAAAATTGGTGGATAATAGGATTTAAGATAGGCTTAATTTATAGTCATTTTAATGGGTGGAATGTTTTTTAATTTAGAGAGTTTTTTCTTATAATTTCACAAGAGTAATAGGGGCATATGCTAAGATTTTATTATACTTGAAAAAAATTAGTCTAATAGTGACTGACCATTATAGAGTTTCTTTGTATGATAGTTTTTTGGTGTAGTTATTTTTTTTTCTTGTTTATGGATAACACTTGATTGCAATGACATATATTTTGTTTTTCTTCTATATTCAACATGGAGTTTATAAGTGACATATATACATACATTTAAAAATAATAATAATAACATAAAATATACTTCAATGTACACCATAAATTAAATATATCTCAATGACAACAATTTTTTTTTAAATAATTTTTTAATAACAATAACAACAAAATTTACCATCAATTTATTTTCTTTTATGGAAAATTTCCAACAATATTAAGAAATGCCAATTTTTTCATAATACTACTTACACATTTTTCCAAAAAAATAAATTAACCATAATAATACTTTATTTCCTGAAAATATCTTGAATATTTTCTAAGTTTTTTTCCTAAAAATATCTTAAACTTTTTTTTGAATATTTCCCTTTATCTTGTTGGAAACCAGTTTTGAATTTCCTTTGGACTTAACAAATTAACTTTTGACTTTTTTAATTGTTGAATTTTTATTTATATTCTCTGTTACAAACTGTTTTACCTAAAACTGTGTCTTTTAATAAAGTCTTAATTTTAAGTGCTATCTTTAAGATAGTATATTTTTTCATTTTATTTGTTAAATTAGTTTTTTGATATATTAGATGTAATAAATCATTTTATTTAAAATTGTAATTACTGTAATCTTTATCAACAATTTTTTTTAATAGGAGCAACTATTTTAATATTTAAAAATAAAAAAATAAACATTACTTAAATTTTAATAAATTATTGTTTTATTGAATAATTTAATTGATATATAAATATATAAAAGGAATTAGTTTCAATATCCTTAATATATGTAATTTGTTTTTAAGTTTGCCATTATGATTGAAGATAATGTGCATAGCAATTACATCTAAGTTTTTCACTTTGTAAATTATTAAACAACAACAATTTATTTATTTTGAATGAAAAAATAGTTAACTTAATTTTGAAAAACAAAATCACAAAAAATACATAATACATTATACATTATTATGTGACAATATAATATTGATACATAATACCAACCTAAATCTATTATAATTCCTAATTTATGATGTATTTAAAGAGATCAAATTTCTTGAGATAAAAACATTTTCTCAAATTTTCTACTTAAAAAAAAGAGTTTAAAGTTCTATATATTTTATTTTCTGTATAACCACTGCCTCTTCAGGCAGGACTGTTGACAGCCCAGTTTGGTGCAGCGATTTGTCTTTCTTGTTTATAAAATACTATAAAAACCCAGTACTACCCAGCTCGTTTGGCTTTCTTCGTCAAAAAAATGCAAAAAATGGTGATGCACGCCACCGTGATAAAATGCTGATGCAGGCCACTGCCATAAAATTAAAGAATGTACAAAATGGTGATGCACTCCACTGCCATAAAATTAGCTGAATTGCTGCACCAAACTGTGGCTGCTACCGCTTTAGAGTTCGCGCAGTTTCCGTTCCTTGGGAACAGGTTGAGTGTACTATTGTCTGTTATATTACAAACCCCAATATCAACTGAACCGCCATCGTCTGTGGATTGGCAGAGAGCAAGAAGAGCTTAGATAAGCCTATCGAAGCTAGATGCTAAGAGACACTTAAAAACCTTTATGAAACATTTATTGTTGTGGAAAACATTCCAAACATTTTTATAGAAAATGAAGTGTTTCTTAGAGAAGACATAAAGTTTGGGGTTAAGTAATTAGTTAAAGGGAAAGTTAAGCTCTTCAATTTAGTCGTTAAGCAAGTTATTCAATTTAATAGTCAAGTAAGGATTCCCTAAACCTTGGAATCAAATCTTTATTGTTCATATCTTTAAAAGTGGAGATAAAAGTAGTCATTTTAATTATAGGACCATTATGATTATCCACATCTTAACCATGCTATACAAAAGTATTTTGGAAAAGAAGATTAGCATATGGCTTGAAAGACATGGAAAAAGAGTTAAAGACTAAGCCCACTTTAAACGTTATTATTCAATTGTGGACCATCTTGTTATGCTTAGGATCATTACAAAAGAGGTAGAAATAATAAAACCAGTCTCTTTTGTTGTTTCATTCATTTTAGAAAATCATTTGACACGGTTCCTTAGGACTAACCTTTGGAATAAGTTAGAAGAGTTAAAAGTTCCGTCTAGCTAAGAGTTGTTTCAATAAAACTATATGAGAGAGTTATTTCCAAGTTTAAGAACATTAAGGGCTAATATAAATAAATTAAGTGGAATATAGGAGTGAAGTAAGGTTTTCCATATCCCTACAATCTTTGGCATATACATTGATAAAATAGAAGATTGATTGGATAATATAAATAGAGGGCAAAACAAATTTGATTCATAAATCATTATAATTAATTAATATAAAATTGGGAACTAGAACATTATTGATAATTAGTAAAAGAAATAGATAAAACATTAAAACATTAAATTAAATTAAAAGATTTAAAAACATGATATAGGGCATTATTGATAATGAATAAAGGAAATTAATTAAAAGTAAGATTATAAAAGAATATGTGAAACTTAATCAAAATACAATGATGCTAAGTATTGGCTAAATCATTGGAAAATAAAGAAAAAATTAATGTACAAGATAAATTTAAGGAGAATGTGATAAAGAATAAGAGGATAAAATAAAATTAAGATATCATAAGGAGGTGGTTAACTCTAACCTTGAAGATTAAAAGTATATCTTTGTTTTGACTAGCTTAGAGAAAAGAATCTAGATTAAAAGTATATCTTTGTTTTGACTAGCTTAGAGAAAAGAATTTATATTGTTAAAATAAGAACTAATTCTCATCAACTGCAATTCCCAAAACACCATAGAAAGAAAGAATATATAACCTTTGTAACAACAAAAGGGTTGAAAATGAAAAGTGTTTTCTCCTAGAATGCCATGCTTATACTCAAATTAGATCCGAATTTCAAAATATTTGTGAGAATACTAACTTTCCTAATCTTCTATGTCAACAAAAGCAACTTTCCTAACCTTCTAAGTCATCAAAAATTTAGTTATCTTAATCCTTTTCAACCATAAAAAAACATTTTAAAGAAATCCATATAATTTATTGTTTTTTATTAAAGTTGGATATACTACATCACTAGCACAACAACAAAGTGGCTAGTGTTGTGTCTGGTGAACATCGAAAGACGGATAACACTCTGGTGAATTGAAAAGAACAGACAGTTGAAATGCACATAGAGCTAAAGACAGATAGCACTCTGGTGAATTGAAACGCACGGACAGCTGAAATGCACATAGAGCTGAGGAAATCCAAAAGTTAATCTTAAATGTGGTAATTCCAAAGGTTAATCAGTTAGACGTGGCAATCATATGGTGGTACAGTAATTTCTTAATATGATTAGGTAAATGTTAAAAAGTAAACAGGTTAACTGATGCATTCAAAAATACAAGGAAGTTATAAAAAGTAAATCACATTCATTGATTTGGGAGGACGGTTAAGAATATTCAAAATAATACATGGATGTATCAAATTTAATTACATAATCAATTAATCAAACAAAGTTAAAAAGAAACAAAGTGAAACATGATAAATACTAAATAGTTCAAAGATAAGAATATATATAGGGAATAAGGTGAAAATTAATTAATATTAATAAAATATAATAAATTAAAACGAATAAATATAAAATGAAAAGGAAGATGATATAATAATAATAATAAAATTATAAAAAAGAAAATTATTTATTTATTAAAAAAAATAAAAATAAAAGTTAATAAGAGAAGATTGAATATATAAGAAAAGAGAGGGAAAAAAAATGAGGAAACTTATTAAAATGATGAAGAAAACACTAGGAAATGAATGAGATAGGAGAGCGAAATTTATTGACAAAGTTGGTGGATAATAGACTTTAAGATAGGATTAATTTATAACCATCTTCATGGATAAGGAAATGAATGAGATAGGAGGGTGAAATTTATTGATAAAGTTGGTGGATAATAAGCTTAAGATAGGATTAATTTATAACCATTTTTATGGATGGAATATTTTTTTTATTTAGAGAGTTTTTTCTTATAATTTTAATAGAATAATAGGGGTATATGCTAAGATTTTATTTTGCTTGAAAATTTTTAATTTAGTAGTTATTGACTATCATAGATTTTTTTGTATATCACAATTTTTTGTTGTAGTTATTTGTGTTTCTTGTTTATGGATAAAAATTGATTGTATGAGATACTTTGTACAACCTAGTATGAGGGAAATGTATAATTTATTCCGTGTTGAACATGGAGTTTATATGAGACATACATATATTTACACACACAAAGAACCACCATAAATCCATCTTAATTCTTGATCTATCATGAAGGGAGATGGATCAAGTCCTTCTAAGTGAAAACTTTTGCATCTAGGAGGATTTGATCCAAAATTAAGATGGATAATTGACATGTGACATTAAAAAAAAAAAGTAATAACAAAAAATATATTTCAATGTGTACCATAAATAAAATATTCCAATGTTCACCTTACATAAAATATTTCATGTATTCCATAAACCAATTGAAACTAAAAAAATTATTTATATGGTTAAAACAATGATGTGGTCATTCTATGCTCAAGATAGAGTTAACATGTGACACACACACATATATATATAACCAACATAA
>ML802930.1:0-67370 GCA_009831015.1 Picea engelmannii
TTTTCATTTTAGGGTGTATCAAGTTGCCAGCGTAAAGCAAGAATGGAATTCTATCAAAACATTTCCTGACTTGTCGGGCACAGGTCTATCTCCCCCTCCTCTTATGCATGCAAACAAGATCATATATTCGAAAAGGGTGTCAATTGATCAATTCCTAATCTCGTTCATGCATGTTGAAATAACGTTGAATATATTCTGAAGGGTATAGCCAAATTAGTTAAATTTTCTTAATTGCATGCAGGGAAAGCTTCATGTGTTCGTTTTGGACCTGATGCGACTTATCTGGCTGTTGGAACGGGAGATAGGAACCTTCGGATATTTGGTTCTCCAGATGCAGCTTCTGAAGCTTGATGCTGTTTTATAAGGTTTCATCTTGATGTCATTTTCATGACAACTCTTGTTTTTTCAAACAAGACACTAATATTATTTAGGGTTTAATTAGGCCGCGGAAATCCACTTTTTGCAGAAAAAATCCATATTTTTCCTGATGTGAGGTGATTAACCGGATATAATAACTTTGAGTCAACAGCGTTCTCATGCTCTTTCGGTTCGTTTTGTAAATTAATATTTTTTTGTTATGCTTCATATGAAGGGTCATCTGAACGAGAAACTATAGCCATGACATCCATATAAAGGTCAATTTCACAACTGAGATCACGACTTCACATTAGCTCTGTCACACATTTAGTAATTTCTAATCAATCTTAACAAATACACTGAATTAAACACCATAGAATTAAATACCAGATACATCATCTTTATTGTTGTTCATCTCACGGTGTAAAGAGAGACTCACCACATCTGAATAAACTTACTGGTATAAAAGGAGTGTTGCAATGTGGTGGGGAATAGATTTGCTTTCTAGGAAATATTTTTTTGATAAATAAAAACAGAAGTAATTTTTAATCAATCTTGAACAAATAAAAATAATATACAGCACACACATCGAATTAAACACCAGATACATCATCTTTATTGTTGTCCATCTCACAGTGTAAGGAGAGACTTACCACATCTGAATAAATTTACTGGTATAAAGGGAGTGTTGCAACATGGTGGGGAATATATTTGCTTACTGGGAAATATTTTTTTGATAAATAAAAACAGAAGAACGCAATCTAATATTTTTGATTAAAAGATTATAGGTAACAGTGATGTATCCACCACTGCTTTCCTCTGTATTTTATGATACGTTTTTCTTCTATGAACTCTACATTGACATGCATGAGTTTGCAAATGGTGTAGGTATTCTGTTTTTCTTACAAGCAACATTTCATCCAATTCTTGCACTTAAGTGTGAGTGAAATTGTTAGTACCATGTCAGCTCCAATCAGCCCACAAAGGGCAAACATGTCACAAAGCGGGATTTGAACCTGGGTGGGAGGATAACAATTTCTCATCTCAACCATCCGAACTAGATCCAGTTGACTATGGGTATTCTATTATCACTTTCTTACCTTTTATTTTCTAATTTCTTTAGTGGTCGGAGGACAAGAGATCACTGATAATGTAGTGCTAGCAGAAAAGCTGGACAAGATTTACAAAGCAAATATTCCAAATTGGATCGGGGTAAACTAGATCTCAGTACATTACTGCAGATTACTGGGCACCAATCCACAGAAAAGGGAAAAAAAGTACTTTGCAATGGTCTGAGTCATAGATGTAACATGTTGAAAGGACTTTTTGGTTGCAGCATTAGATATCAAGTGAAATGACATTTGGAAAGATTTGGTGGGATAATTATTTCTTTTCTATGATAACAAATTGTAGACACTGGTAAAAATGCACGTGGGTGAGGATCTAAATAAGAAGAATTTTCAGCAAAGATGCAGGATATCTTTGCTGCAGCATTTATTGAACCAAGAAATGGGAAAATAAAAGTGGTAAAAATGCACGTGGGTGAGGATCTAAATAAGAAGAATTAACAGCAAAGATGCAGATATCTTTGCTGCAGCATTTATTGAACCTAGAAATGGGTAAATAAAAGTACTTTGCAATAATTTGAGTCATAGATGTAATATATTGTTGAAATGACTCTTTTGTTGCTGGAACTTGCAGCATTAAAGACCAGCATAGATCCATCTTAATTTTGGATTTATTAAGCATTGAGTGGGTTCAAATCTCGAGGTGTAAATTTTGATCATTTAAGATGAATCTAGGGTGGTTGTAGTCTTACTCAATTTGGTAGAACTCAGAGATCACAACTTATGCAGATATGCAATTTTGATTATTTGCATTGTCACAATATTTCTAGGTAAATGTCATATATATAGTATTTCTATTTACTTGTAAACCCGATATTTTTTTTTTATTATCTCTATATAGCAGTTTTTATATTAGGTGTACATATCAAATCTCTTTTATATATAGAGATATTTTTATTTTCGTTTGTATTTATATTTGACTAACATATTGTATTACTATTATTATTTGTTATAACACCATATTTTTTGAAACCCACATATGATTATGTAAGTGTTACCCACGTAAGAAAGGTGACAACATCTCTATCATACTGGACTGTCGATGCATCTTGCTACTCTGTGCAATCAAGTGAAATGGCATCTGGAAAGATTAGATGGGAAACATTCAATATATAATTATTTATTGTATATGATAAAAAATTGTAGGCACTATGGTAAAGATGCATGTGGGTGAGGATCTTAGTAACGAGAATTGTCAGCAAAAGATGAAGGATATCTTTGCTGCAGCATTCATTCAATAAAGAGAGGTATTGAATGGTGGTATGTCATTGGTAAATAGCAGATATCAAAGGAGGGAAAAATTGCACGTTACAGCTTGCGAAAAATGCTTGGGTTGAAGGCACAAAATAAGAGTAGCTAGGACAGACAATGGACCAATCTTTAACCAAATAACTTGTAACACTGAAAATAGTAGTTTAGGCTAAAGACTAATAAAATAATAAACGGTTAAAGAACAAAGGTGTTATAATCCATGATTTTCTGCAAGGAAAGGTTGCCGGGCTGATTGCCTTGAGGGTGAATGCAAAACATAGATGTATAACCATTGAATTGTTATTAGTCTTTAGCATAAGGTATTACTTCCGTGATATAATCCATGATTTTCTTGTGTATTAAATTGCTGGGCTTGATTGTCTTGTGACGGGCTGCATGCAGCAACAAAGATTGTATAAGTTCGTTCTATTATCAAGAATCAAAACCAACATTCCTGAAATTCTAATAACAGTTGGCTTATGATGCATGCATGCTGTATTTGATGCAAATGTTTTTCTACCAAACACACTACAAGACAAGTTTCTTTGGCTAGTAGAATTCCTTGTTCGTGGATTCAGGCATCTATTTGATACATATGACAAACATTGCTCGTGGAGTTACAAGTTATCTCATACAGAAAGGGTATGACAAACATTGGTCATTGAGTTACGTGTTATCTCATACATGTAGGTTATGGCATACATTGCTTATGGGCATCTAATCTTAGACGGGTAGGGAAGTGGATGTACCGACTTGCTCCTTTCATCATGTAGAAAGTGTCATGATGGTATTTTAAACGTAAAAGGATATTTTTGGGATCCCAAAATTTTCTTATGTAAGTATTGGAGGGAGATGTACTGAATTGCTCCTTTCATTATGTGCCGTGATGGTATTTTAAACATCAAAGTATGTAGCAAGAATTTTTGGCATACCATAATGGCTTTAGAGGCCATGTCTTGGAAAAAGACTAATATCATTTTTATAATTGAGCAGGGCAACCCAATCTGCACTTGGACATACTCTTATGTTCCTCGAGTTTCTGTCAAAATCCTCCTGATCATTTTCTTGATGGGATCCCTGGAGGGGTGTATCCAACAAAAGCCCATGATTGATCTTGTCACATGTGATTTATAATTTGCGTTAAATATTAGAGTTTTGCTTTAGAGTTTATAATTTTCATTAAACATTAAAGTTTTGCTTAGAGTTTAGAGGGATCTTAGAAAATGCTTTTATAAAAGGTTATTACATTGTCATCTTGTTGATTTTGTTTGCAGCTTTTAATTCTATCACTGGTATGTATAGATGTTCCTGGTTCATTTAGATTTTAGTTCTATAGCTTGTTAGAAATTTCAATTTGATTAATTCTTGAATCCTAAACTTTTAACAATTTGTTGTCTCTGCACATGGCCCATGGTCTATGCTTCCTGCTTTTGAAACTAAGTCCAACTCTTGTTTCCCATGTTTGAGGATTTTTACATGTCAAACATAAGAATAATTAAATGACATGGAAGCTATTGTTATGGACTCTGTTGCAGGGATTTTGTCCAATTTCAAGTTTATTGAAATTTGTTTGAAGCTATGGCAGTATGCTAGATTGCAATCTGCAAATTAACATCATCAAATGCATTGCTATTTTAGTTTGAAAGACTGAGCAACGTTCATGTCATAGGAGAGGGTAGAAACTGGGATTTGGAAGCTTGATCAATGGTTTATGTCGTTTATTAATGTGCTTGATGGAGAACAAATTAATATATTACCTTGGAAGTTGAAATACAAACTATTTTTAAGATTTCATCAAATCTTGGAAATATTAATACATCATATACATGAAATATGAAGATACAGTTGTATAATAGTGGGCAAAGTTTATTGAAGAGATAAGATACAGACAAGATGAGAATATAAATTCTTGTTTATTGTTTATGAAACTCATAGTAGAGGATTCATAGTTTACATCGGTGTCTAGGAAATTATTGTGGGATGATAAATGAAAAAAATCACATTTTTATTGGGAAAGCTAGAGTTTGAGAATGATTTACTTATTTGTTAATTTCAATAATGAATGTTGATAATAAATTTAGGCAGTTTTAACATATTCTTATAAAAAATAAAAAAATATGAAGGTAAGGCATTACATGAGACCTTAGCTTTTCAGTTCTAGAGGTCCATGTCATTTGCTGGAACATAATGTATTTTCGATCTAGAGGTATTATTCTCCGTCTATGTCATTTGCTGGAACATAATGTACTTTCGATCTAGAGGTATTATTCTCCGTCCATGTCACTTGCTGGAACATAATGTAGAGAACACATCTTGGAGAATTCTTAACCAGATTTTGCAATAATATAAATCAATGTGTATTAAATATGAATTTTACATTTTAGGATAGCAAAGGATAACCAATTATTCAGTAAGTCTACCTTCAATTTAATGTACAAGGACAAACACTATGTTATCTTTAGCTCAAATATAAAGATATCAACTCATTGTTTGGAAATAAAGTGTCTCTATACTATGAAGTTGAAATTGCGATATCTTTAGCAATGATTGTTGTTATAACTATATTGTATGAGGTTTCATTTTGTGATTTCATCACATTGATGGAGACTTGATGCTGGTACTCTTGAGCATTGGATTAACTTGGGTGACTTGACAAAGTTTCTTCTCTTCATTGCATTTGATAACTTGATGGAGATCTTTTGTTGGGGGAATCTCACTTCTCTTTGCTTGGATGGTGATTGTATTGTTTGGTGGTCTTTTCACATGTGCTTGCCATGTTGATCACTCCTTGGTTGCATAGTTGATGGTTGTGCAACATACTATCGCATTATGGTATGGTTGATATGTTTATTTTGGATATGGATGATGGTTCTAGCTCCCCCAGGGGTTGGATGACGGTGTTGGAAAGGTAGATGTTTCATGATATTCATATTGTTGATGTTTCCTAGTGAGTTGGTGTGTTGATGTATATCGTTGGTGTCATTGGGAGCGGTGTTCTACATGGTTCTTGTATGTTGGATGTGTGACAGGAACACACTTGATGGTTAGATGTGTTAGCCTTTTATTATGTCTGTGTCACTTATGATGTAGCTAGTGCTCTTTTTTGGTAATATTATCCAATTAATTTTGCTCGAAATCCGGTGAGAAATAGTTGGATTTGTAGATTCGAGCAGTTAAGTCTGTATAATCTGATTGCCCTAGGGTTTTTCAAGATGCTGAATCCATTTATGCATTCATAAATGCAATTTAAATAAGAAGAAATTGTGATTTCGCTCAGATTTATATCGTTAGATTCTGTTAAAAAATGCCAAAAAGGTACAACGTTTAGACAACACCTTAACTTTTTAATGTCAACTTTATTAAATATCTAGGGAAGAATATGTTTCATGACGTTAATACTCCTCATCGATATGTTATTTCCTAAGTTTGAATTAGAGCAGGGATATTATATTATGTTTTAACGAATCTAACCTTTTCCAAAGATAGGTGATTTTGATGTAATAATCTCTTTGTGGTTGTGCACTTTACGCTGGACTTTACGTTTTGCTATTATCATGGAGGCGTTATGCTAGGGAGGACATCTTTTATTTACATGGTACAACACGTTTTTAAAGTGCACCCTTCATTGACACACATGTTCATGGTGTTTTAATTTGTTGTTGACTAATTGGAAGGATTATGATTATATTTGAGTATTAACCTTTGTGCACCCATATTGAGGCTGATTTAAATTTATTTAAATAAAGGTTAATAACATGGACAACCTATTTTATATGCTACATTTTCACACTTGAAGTGGTTATTTGGATTGAGTTGGATTTTTCTAGTGGTGCGCCTTCCTTCTTGGACACAATTTTAAAGCCATGCAATATATTATTTGCTTCTTAGAGAGGTTTACACACTTCTTCAAGGAACACTCTCTTGGGTTGGCCACATGGCATGTGGAAGAGTATTTTATTGATGGGTGCACTTAACATGGAGAATATTTTGAGGTGTTGGGTGGTTGAGGTAATTTCATGGCATCGTTTTTTAGGGTGCACCTCTCCTAGGTGCTCTCCAATTTTTCTTGCATGGATATTTCAGCTACACTGCATCTTCTCACCTTCATTGGAGAGTTCCCTCACCTCTTTGACTTGGCATATATATTATTTTACTTGGGGTGGTTATGTAGGTTATTATTGGGAGACATGGCACATTAGGGGTGCCCCACATGTGAGTTAGCATGCTCTTGTACTTGGTATCCTTTCTATTTTTGGAGGCTGTTTTTGGACAACTACTTGTGGGGGTTTCTTGTTATTTTTGGATATTCTTGGAGGGCGCACTTATGGAGACATTTCTTGTTATTCTTGGATATATATATATATATATATATATATATATATATATATATATATAATTTCATGGAGTTTTGGCATGGTCAAAAACTTAATTCACCCAAAACTCTTTGGGTTTGCTTTGTGGAGATGGTCCACTTGCTATATTGGGATTTTGACTACATCCTTTCTTGTGGGGCACTCCATCCACTTGGCATTTAATACATTTATCCATGGAGTTGGTTACCTTGGAATTCACACATGTGGGGTGGTCGCATGTAGGCACATTCTTGAGGGTGCATTTCATGTGGATGTTTGGCACTAGATTTGGTTTAATGCATTTTTTGGTGGTGTGTCCCCTTCGTGAACATTATTAGGTGGATACTCCTACTATTTTGGATGATGGTGAATTGCCTTAGAGAGGTTATTTTCCACATGTTGTAACATGGTCAACCATGGATTTACAAGAGATCTAACTGCTCCATTATTATAATATTATTTTGATTTGTCATGGAATTAGTTAGAAAAATAATATATTTTATTGTACGAGTTAACTCACTATATAAAGAGGAATTTTTCTCCATTTTCATTTGTAATTGGCGATTGACAATTTGAGGATTGTAAACGAGAGTAGATTGAAGATTTGGAGCTTGGAGATGATGGTGTTGGGCTTCCATATATATCAAATTTAAAGATTAATGAAAGATGAGGTATTGTTGTTTTATAGTATGGCTATTCTTTGTCCTATTCATTTGCTATCGATATGATATAGGAACTTCTTATTTTCACTTTAACGTAAAGGCTTCTTAATGGAACATTACTCTTCTAGGAATAAACAATGTGAAGAATTTTCCTTTCTGTCCTATTTGTTGTTTTATTTGTGCTCTTATTATCTTTCTTCTATCATATCCAGTTGTTGATTGAGAATTAATTCCACTAATAAACAACACCTTTATGTTGAGTTGATGTGGCAAATTATTTCTCCAAGATTAGTTTCAATATCATAATTTCCAACGAGCATCTTAATGTTTAGTGTATCAAATGGATTCACTTTATCTTATGTATTAATTAGTCGAAGAAGTTATCAAACTAGATCTTCTATCTAAGTTGGTGGAAGGTGTCAAATTAGTCCTTTTATTTCATAGCCTACCTTAAAATACTTTATTCCATACATTTTGCAATGTTCCTTGATTACATTAGCCCTTAGATTGATAGGCACTAGTCCCATATCATCCCAGTTCTTTGTTCTCTCTATTTCCTTTCCTTTTATTCCCATTTTCTTTTTCCATTTCCATTCATTTTCCATTTCACTACAACCATTTGTTTTGCTTAGGATAACTCTTCACTAAATCACTTTGAACCTCCACTCCATAGCCTGAACAATCCTATCTTTAGGTAAGTCTATGTTGAGTTGGAGAATAACCAACCTAAAGAGAAAGAAAGCGCTATTGAGGTGACAATGGGTAGCCTTCTAAAGTTGCACAAATTAACTACTTGGTGCTTGTGACTTTACGTCATTTGGGGGTGTTAAATTTTGCTGTAACATTTTGGCGTCATTGTTGGGGGTAAATATTTTTTTTCTCAAAGACATTATTTGATGAGGGTTTTGTTTTGAAGATATATTTTTTCTCATCTTGGTGACTCCACATTTAATGGTTTAATGATTTTGGATGTGAGGGCAACAAATAAGCACTTGAACAACTCGTCTTGGTGCTTCCACACTTTAGATTTTGTATGAGGTATTATGGTATGTATGTATTTTCAGAGTTCAACATTTGAAGATCTGAGTTAATGTCTCCAACTGAAGGGAAGTTTTGAAAGATTTGCTTAACCCTTTGGATTTTTCATGTATTCCTGGATCTCAACATCACCTTCAACATTGGATTTGGATTCATCATGTTCCATGATTTTCCAGACAACCCCATTTGACTTCTATGCATCTTTCTTTATTCATGAATTTATTGTAGAAATTAATATTATTCATGAAGATGTTTTAATGACAATTTTTCCATTTTCTTTGAATGAAAATAATGCATTTCAAAATTATTGAATGCATGGATATAGTAATGAGAAACATGCAATAGATTTATATGAAACATATTTTTGGGTTGATATTTGTGTTAAAACAGAAGATAAGGTTTCTAGTTTGGTGATTGGCCATAAGAAAAACCCTTCAAATTCTTTCGTGGTTGAGATTAAGATGAGATATGATGTTTCAACCTTGTTCTCCATCCCATGAGCCACTTTCATATTATATTGCAGAAATGGGTGATGTATTTTTTGAATAACCTATTGCAATTCTACATGTAGAAGACATTGGCGATGAAGATTCCACTTCATTCTCACATGAATATAAGGGTAGTGTAACTTCTAATTCTCTTCAAAGTTTAGATTTTGATAATGTAATGGTTAATTTGGAGAGTTGTTTTTGAAAATAAACCCTTACATAATGATGAAATGTTAGATGTATGTATTATTTCATGTGATGAGAATGAGGGTAGTGAAGTTGTTGAAGTTAATAAATAAAATTTTGTACTTGATAGCCATAGTTTTGTTAGATTTTGGTAGCTTGGATGCACTTTTGCATTTATTGTGCCTAGGCACGGGTCCGAACAAATCTCTCTCTATAGGGACTTTATAAAGTGTATTTATAAAGTGACTTTATAAAATGATTTTATAATGTCAAGTTGAACCTTTTAATATTTAGTGGGTAGAAATGACTTTATGATTTTTGGGTCACTTAAGCGATTTAAGTGAACTCAATGGACGATTTAAGTCACGACCGTTAATCTCAAGAGGATATGATCTAATCTTGATTGTTTATCTCTTTGAAAGTCTAAGGGTTAGGGAAGTTACTCATTAATGAGTGCATAAAGGTAGCCATTGAGGAGAGTGGGGTGCACTTTTGAAGGAGATCTCGAGGGAGACAAAGAGGCACAAATTCCAAGAGTTTAAGAGAGTGTTGAGCTGAAGGAGAATGGAGTAACATCAACAAAGTGGGTACACCTTTCAAGGAGTGAAGGCATGATTCCCAAGACAAATACAACATTTAATACTTGGTTTGTATCGTTGAGTAATAGGTCGTACAATACGGATTTGTTGGGTCGTACAACCATTTATTTTGCACATAAATAAAGGAAAAGTTGGTACAAATTTCAAGGCAGGTGAGCATTTAATTATGGAAGGATTCCGTACAAGAGTGACTGTACAACTGAGAACTTGGAGCATATTTCTAGATTGTTTGTGTTGTGTGACTGTACTGGGCCGTACAGGTGGTACAACTTTTTTTTGCATAGTTTTCAAGGCTATTGATGGCATAATTTTCAAGATGATCCGATAGCTCAGTTTTCTAGGAAATGTACTATATTTATCGTTGATATTAGTGTTGCTGTAAACACATAATATTTTTCCTGTGAAGCTCAATAAAGCAGACACTCTTGTATTGGTTTTCCCATTGTGGGTTTTTCCAGGGGCATTGCCCATATTTCTAGTGTCAAATGCGTTGATATTTTATCTATTGTTCATTTATATTTCTACTGCTATACTTTCCAAATCTTAGTCATTCTGTGTTTCTGCTCATAAAGCACATTGGTTTACTTAAGTCTTTATTGGGGGTTGAAATCTGTGTGTTGGATAAGTGTTTGTCTGAGTTATTTCAACATGGTATCAGAGCAGGAGCTCTGAGGTTCAACAAACAAGAGATTTGGCACTTGATTTGCAGTGAGTGCAAAGGGGCTTTTTTTGAAAGAAGGAAGGGGAAGACCTGAGTTTCAGTTGAAAAGGTCATGGCTACTGGCTTGAGGTTCAAAGATAGGTTGGATGGGGAAACATATTTTAGTTCTTGGAAGGAGAGGATAGTTTTGTTGATAGAGGACGTTGAGTTATGGGACATTCTGAACAACACACAACACAAACTCATCACTGTTCCTAGAGATACAACTCTTTTGGAAAAGTTCAAGAAGAAGAACATGAAGGCTAGGAGGATTTTTTTTGATGCAATCATGGGCCATGTTATTCCCCATGTTGCAAGAAAAACAAATGCCTTCGAGATGTGGACATCTTTGACCAAGATACACCAAAGTTCCAATGAGAATCATAAGATGGTATTGAGAGAGAAGTTGAGAAACATAAAGATGACTGAGACTGAAAAAGTGTCCTCATATCTCACTAGAATCACTCAAGTTCATGACGAACTTGGCGCAGTTTGAGAGGTTATATCAGATGGATAAATGGTTAGGACTACTCTGGACGTTTTTTCAAAGAAGTGGAACACCTTTGTTAAAGGTGTTGTCTCCAGGGAGAACTATCCCAACTGGGAAAGATTGTGGGATGACTTCATACAGGTAGAGACTCAGGAGGAGGCTCTTTGTAGCAGATAGTCAAAGGGTGAGGAGAATGCGGGGAATTTTTCCCTCTTAGCAAAGAAGGACATGAAAGCTATGAGAGGGGAGAAGTCATGTGATGGCGGGAAGGACATGAGTAAGGTGAGATGTTTTGCGTGCCATGAGTTGGGGCATTATGCAGGCCAATGTCTAAACAAAAAGAGAAGCAAGAAGGATGATGAGGCAACAACATCAACGAAAGTGAATGAGTTCATGGAAAAGTTCGAGGAGTTCTCCTTGATAGCTTGTCTTGCAGACATTGGTTTCCTAGGGTGTACAAACACTCTTGCATGGTTCTTGGATAATGGGGATTCTCGACACATGATGGGGATGAGGTCTATATTCCTCATTTTTTCAGAGATCAACTCAGGTAGCTATGTGGGGTGTGGGGTTAGTACTAGACATGTTCTAGCTATGGAGGGAGTTGGAAGTGTTAAATTCCAACTGGAGTTGGGAGGGTATCTAGAGTTCGCTGAGGTATTATATGTTCCCGAATTGTTGCTGAACTTGCTCTCTATGTCGTCTTTTGAGATAGATATACGTGAGATTGTGTTCTCTCAAGGACTGGTGTATCTATATCAAGAGGGACTCTCTTTTGACACAAGTGTGTTGCCTGGTCTTCGGTCGAAGAGATTGTACAGAGTGCTTGGTCAGCCTGTAGTTGGATCTAGTGGGTGGCTAGAGCCTAAGTTTGATAGTTGTGAGGCTTTAGAGAGAGGACCTTGTATGGATAGGTCTCCTGATCAGAGTTCAGTGCAGGTAGCTGGAGATGCTTCAAGTTCAGAGGGAGCAAAGGCTTCCAGTGCAGAGGGAGCGATTACAACAACATAGGACATGATGGGGTTGGACACAGATCCAGGTGGAGGCTCTAGAAGTACCTCCCTCACTAAGAGTGAGTGTTAGATTTTGGTAGCTTAGAGGTACTTCTGCATTTATTGTGCCTAGGTAGGAGTCCAAGCACATGTCTCTCTCTAGGGACTTTATAAAGTGTATTTATAAAGTCAAGTTGATCCTTTTAATATTTAATGGGTAAAAGTGACTCTGATTTTTGGGTCACTTAAGTGATTTAAGTGAACTTAATGGATGATTAAGTCATGACCGTTGATCTCAAGAGGGAAAGATCTAATCTTGATCGTCCATCCCTTTGGAATACCAAGGGTTAGGGTAGCTACTCATTAATGAGTGCATAAAGACAACCATTGAGGAGAGCATGGCACACGTTTCAACGAGAGCTTGAGGGAGACAAAGAGGCAGAAATTCCAAGAGTTTCCAAGAGTGTTGAGATGAAAGAGAATGGAGAAGTAACAATAGCAACAAACTACGCACACCTTCCAAGAATGAGTGATTACCAAGACAAAGGTAACATTTAATACTTGGTTTGTATAGTTGAGTAACATGCCATACAATACAGATCTGCTAGGTTGTACAACCATTTATTTTGCATAGAAATCAAGGCAAAGTTAGCACAAATTTCAATGTAGATTGTGAGCATTTAATGTTGGAAGGATTCCGTACAGGAGTGACCATACAAATGAGAACTTGGATCAGATTTCGAGATTGTTTGTGTTGTTGTGTGACTATACTGGTTCATACACTTGTTTTTTGCATAGTTTTGAAGGTGATCTAATGACTTAGTTTTCTAGGAAATGTACCGTATTTATTGTTGATATTAGTGTTGCTGTAAACTCAAAATATTTTTCTTGTAACTTTTGGAGGTGTGAATAATATTTTATTGCAGATCAACATTTGGAAATGTATGTAGAAGATATCTTTTTAGATTGATAAAGGGTTGCAATGTACTTTTTTCAAGCCATATTTAAGCTATCTTCAACATTGATTTATGTTAGCATGTGTTGGAACATGCTATTCTACTTTAGATTTTTGTTTTGGTTGACATGTCTGTAATGTAAATTTATTTTTAGTCATGATGTACTAGATATTCTAGCATATTTTTTTCATGTAACCTTGTTTTGGATCATTACCAAACACAAGAGTAGAGTTCACAGTCTTGAGATTATGTTTGGTTGGTTGCATTGACTATTTGACTTCATTTAGCCTCTTGCTTCATTTGAAGTTAGAGTAGGGTAGAATGAAGAAGTTCAACACATGTGAGCATTAGTTTATTTCATGTATTTTTGGCATTATTGTAGCCAAATTTTGAGCTCTTAGTGATGTACAAAAAAAACAAAAATATGTGGTGTTTGTGGATGTTGATGTTGATTTGTATTCATTCCACCACATGGTCTTGTCTCTTCTTTCTTCTTAATAGGTTCAACTAGAGATTTCTGGGGTTCTCATGCACTTCCAAGAAGAGTGCATGTCCCTAAGTTGGAGCCTATTGTTACAACTTGTATTATATGAGGTTCCATATTGTGATTTTCATCACATTGATGGAGACTTGCTGTTGGCTCTTGAGCATTGAATTGACTTGGGGGATACATCTTCATGGAGCCTCTTCCCTTCAATGCATTTGATCACTTGATGTAGATCTTTAGTCGGGGGAGTCTCACTTCTCCTTCTTTGGATGGTGATTGTGTTGGCTACTTGGTATGGTTGATATGCTTATCTTGGATATGGATGATGGTTCTATCCTCCTAAGAGGTTGAATGATGGTGTTAGGAGGTAGGTGTTCCATGATGTTCGTAGCGACTTGGTGTGTTGATGTATATTTTTGGTGTCACTAGGAGGGGTGTTCTACATGGTCCTTATATGGTGATGGTGAGAACACTTGATGGTTGAATGTGTTAGCCTTTTATTTATGTCTCCCTCTCTTATTATGTTTCTATGGTGGGATGATTCATGTTGCCTTTGTGAGATTTTCCTAGGTGATTTAACTTTATAGTGTCACATTTGTTAGATGTCGTCACCTAAGGAAAATGTGTCTTATGATGTTAGTAACCTCATTGATATGTTATTTTCTAAGTTTGAATTAGAGAAGGGGGTATTACATTATGATTTGATGATGATATAACCTTTTCCTAAGGTTAGAAGGTGATTTTGATGTAATAATCCCTTTGTGGTGGTGCACTTTAGGTTGGACTTTTTGTTTTGTTGTTATCGTATAGGGTTTTTTCTAGGGAGAACATCTTTTATTTACATAGTACAACACTTTATAAAAGTGCACTCCCTATAGGCACACATGTTCATGGAGATTTAATTTGTGGGTGATTGATTGAGAGGACTATAGATACATTTGAACATTAACCTTTGTGCACATATGCTGAAGTTGATTTCATTGTTCAATGGTTAAATTAATTTTATTTATCCAAATAAACATTAATAGCTTGGGCACCGTATTTTATATGCTTCATTTTCACACTTGAAGTAGTTATTTGGATCAAGTTGGAGCCTTCTCGTAGTGCACCCCCCTTCTTGGGCACAATTTTCAAGGTACACAATATACTATTTGCGTTTTAAATAGGTTGGCACACTTCTTTAGGGAACACTCTCTTGGGTTGGACACATAACATATGGATACATATTCTATTGATGGGTTCTAATCACTTTGAGACATTCTCTTAGGGTGCACTTCACATGTATAATATTTTATGAGTTGTTGGGTGGTTGAGGTAGTTACATGGCACAATTTTCTAGGGCACACCTCTCCTAGGTGTTCTCTTATCTTTATTGCATGGATATTTCAACTAAAATTGTCATCTTTTGACCTCATTAGAGAGGGCCCTCATGATGCAGGAGCATCTCAAGCGAGCCAACGAGGAAGCAAAAGACAGCTGGAAAAGCGCCAGCACAAATTTTGAAATTATCTTGAAGTTAATGCGCCAATCTTAAATGAGATAATTAAAAAGGAGTGCACTTGTAAAATGTAAAAGGACCTTGAGCGATTCGCTCTCGTCCTTAGTAGGTAGAAGGCATTTATAGTAGTTAATGAAGGTAGATATAATTGAATGTTAGATTAGACAGTTTTAGAGCACAAGAGGGAAACGGGATATAGACACCCTCATTGTGTATTGTAACAGAAGCATGAAGATTATGAGCAAGAGCATACAGAGCTGAGAAGGGAGAACTGTAATTTGAAGACACCCATGTACATAGATTTGAATTAATAAGAAAAGAACTTTGATTCAAATTCATGGCGTTGTGTTGGTTCTCCGTGTATGTATGCTAAATGTTATGCTTATGGTTATTTTACTCTTTCTGCTGTACATTTTCTTTTATGCTATGTATGAATGATTTCTTGTTGAATGTCTGAAATCTGTGAGAGAGAGAGAGTAAGGGAAATGAGTTTCAATTGTTTCTCTATCTCAGCAAGAGTTCCTGCAAGGGGTGCAGTTGAATTGTCCGCAAGGAGTGTGTTGACAAAGGGTTCAGAGGTTTGTCTCTGAAAGCTCAGACTAGATAGCTTTTTTTCTCATTTCCACAAAAGTGCAGTCAGGCACTGGATCCGTGCAAGGAGTGCACAGGCCGAGTAAAGTCTCAAAGTTGTGAATCTGAGAAATCGTTGAAGACTGCTGCTACAGGTGTGCGCAGAGTCGAAGGAAGTTCAACACTTGAATGTGTTAGAGGGTCTGCCGCAATGAGTGCGAGCAAGAGTTTTCTGAAAGACTCGAAGTCGTGGGAAATCTTAGAAGGATTTGAACCTTCGAAGGGGTCGAAGGAAGGCAAGAGGCCAAGTACCTTGGAAAATTTGAAGGAAGGTGTAGCGATGTTGGACCGCAAGAGGACAAGTTCTTAAGGAAAGAGACGGATGGTCGAAATTCTCTGTGGAGAATTCGCAAAGTCCCGTGAACCGTCAGATCTCACAGAGGAGCAGGGGGAGTTACAACAAGTATTCCCAAAGGGTTCAAGCTCAGGAGAGGCAGAACCGTAGATCCAAGTCGACAAGGGTCGTTGGATTTTACACGTGGATTTCTATTTCGGGGATTCGTAGGTTGGAGTCCTGTAATCTTTGCAACGAGACTCGCGAAATCACGAAACACAAAGTTTCAAAGGGACAAAAGGATTGTGTGGGCCAGAGAAGTCAACAAGGTGGATAGGTGGCACACTGTCGACGTAGAAGTCAATTGAGTTGAAGTCCCGAAACGACGAAAAGCCCATTTGTGGGGCCATCGCCGGGAATCGTGTCAGAGTTTGACATTCCAGGATTTCGGGGTTCGTGGAGCAGAGTTGTATGTCATTGCAACTCGTGAAAGCTGAAAATCCAAAGTTGATATCGGAGTTTCGGGATTCGGGGGTCTGAGTGACCAGACGCTCGACCACAGGATTCGCAATATCGCGAAGTCCGATTCCCCGAAGCGTGAGGGAGGAATCCCACGAGGTTTCACTGTGGGTGCAGATTTTCTGAAAGGGAAATAGAGGAGCCATTTCCGAGAGCTCTTCGGGCCAGTGTAAGGAGAAATATCCTGTGTACGTGACCTCCCGACCCACGGGTTGAGGAGGGGTTGCGATCAGGTTTGGTATCAGAGCCCAGAAAGTTTTCTTTTCTTTTTGTAGTAGGGAAAAGGAGAATTCACCATGCCGCCAAGGAGAAGGAACAGGCAAACACCCAATCAATCAGAGGATAGGGAAATGCCGAGAAGAAGAGGTAGGCAGATGACTGATCCAACCATGGAGAGAGAGATGCGTGATCTACGCGCCAGACTTGAAGACATGGAGACAACACAGAGGCGTACAGTTGGTGCTGGGGATCTTAGTGATTTCGAAAGTGAAATTGAGGCTGAACATGAAGAAGAAGAAGTTGCAGCTGAAGATGCAGCAAACAAACGCTTGATTAGAGCTATTGCAAGAATGGGTGCAAGAGCGAAAATGGACATTCCAGTTTATGAGAGAAACTTGGATGCAGAGGAGCTTCTAGATTGGATTAGAGCTCTGGACACATATTTTGACTATGAAGATGTCGAAGAGGACAAGAAGGTCAAACATGCTGTCACAAGATTAAAGGGACATGCAACATTGTGGTGGGATGAACTACAAGCTGATAGACGCTGCAAAGGAAAGCAGAAGATCAAGAGCTGGGATAGAATGACTGTGAAGATGAAAGCGAAATTCATCCCCAGAGATTACCAGATTACTCTATTTCGAAGAATGCAGAACTTGAGATAGAAGCTAATGACAGTTAAAGAATACACTGAAGAATTCTACAGGCTGAACATCAAGGCAGGTCATCGGGAAAGCGATGATGAAAAGGTTGCCAGATATATGAATGGCCTGAGATATGACATTCAGGATGAGATGAGCATGGTAACCATCCGAACGGTGGAAGATGCTTATTAGATGGCTCTAAAGGCGGAAGAGAAGCTGAGCCGAAAGTAGGGTCAAAGAGGCCGAGGAAGAAGTCATCCCAGAGGAAAATCAGTTGCCCAAGATAAAAACCAGAAACCCAAGGAGGATTGGAGGAAACCTTAGACTCGAACTGAGAGAGGTGGAAGCTAACAACGAGGGAAACATGCTGAACAACGGGGGCAACATACCGAACAGAGAGGAGATTATGCTGATAAAAACATGTTTCCTCGTACTAGAGGTAGAGGAAGAGGAAGAGATGGAGTAATAACATGCTTCACATGTGGGAAGAATGGACACAAGTCTTACGAGTGTCCTGATAAAAAGAAAGAGAGTGGTGAAACTCACATCGCCGAAGCACAGAGGCGAGATGTTGAGGCAGAAGATGCTGAAGGCGAAAGATCGCTGATGATGCAAAAATCTCTTTTGACACCAGAGAAGGAGGTGGAGAGTTCAGTCCAAAGAAACAGACTTTTCCGTACTGCTTGCAAAACCAAGGACAGGGTATGCAAGGTCATTGTGGACAGTGGTAGCACAGATAATCTCGTTTCAACAGAGATGGTAGAGAAATTGGAGCTGGAGATGATTGATCATCCAAGCCCATACAGAGCTTCGTGGCTACAAAAAGGACATCAGGTAACTGTCACTAAACAATGTTTAGTTGAATTTAAGATAGGGGGATATAATGATAAGATATTATGTGATGTTATTCCTATGGATGTTTGTCATCTATTGCTGGGAAGACCCTGACAATATGACAGAAATGTGATTCATGATGGGAGAATCAACACATACACCCTAGAGAAGAATGGGAGGACTCACATGTTGCTTCCAATTAAGGATAATGAGGTGAAACCTGAAGTAAGAAACATTGTACTTCTCATGAGTGGGAAGGAACTTCTTATAGAGGTCAAGAAGAAGGAGGAACTGCAATTTATTGTGGTCAGGAAACCGAAAATTGTTTTGACCAGCATAAGGGTAGATGATTTACTAGAAGAGATTCATGAACTATTGGAAGAGTTCGCTAACATAGTAGTGGACGAGCTACCTCGTTCGTTGCCACCGATCAGAAGTGTGAGTCATCATATTGATCTCATACTAGGAGCCAGTTTTCCAAACAAAGCTGTGTACAAATTGACGCCGCAGGAGAATGAAGAGGTCAAAAGACAAGTCCAGGATTTGTTGGACAAAGGATTGGTCAGGGAAAGCTTGAGTCCATGTGCTGTTCCGACAGTACTCAGTCCGAAGAAAGACGGAGGCTGGAGGATGTGTACTGATTTGAGGGCGATCAACAAGATAACCATCAGGTACAGATTTCCATTTCCCAGGATGGATGATCTGATGGATTGCTTGAGTGGAGCAAAATTCTTTTCAAAGATTGATTTGAAAAGAAGTTATCATCAGATCCGCATGAGAGAAGGTGATGAATGGAAGACAACATTCAAAACCAACGAAGGGCTGTATGAATGGCTTGTTATGCCATTTGGCTTAACAAATGCGCTGAGTACCTTCATGAGACTGATGAACGAAGTCCTGAGGGAGTTCATCGAAAAATTTGTTATCGTATATCTGGATGACATACTGATTTTTAGTAAAACAGTGGCGGAACATATGAAACATTTGACTACAGTGATGCAGAGGTTACAGCAGGAGAAACTGCTGATAAACATGAAGAAATCCTCATTCATGAAGACACAACTCATTTATTTGGGTTTTGTTATTTCTGCAGATAAATTGAGGATGGATCCAGATAAGGTGGAGGTAATTAATAATTGACCATCACCGAAGAATATCTTTGAGGTGAGAATTTTTCACGGATTGGCTAGTTTCTACCGAAAGTTCATCAGAAATTTCAGTGGAGTTAGTGCACCGATGATCGACACAGTGAAGAAGAGACACAAGTCTTTTCACTGGACAAAAGAAATCGAGAAGAGTTTTAATCTGTTGAAGAGGAAGATCACAAAACAACCAATTTTGGTGTTGCCTGATTTCCAGAAGACATTTCAAGTGAAATGCGATGCAAGTGGATTTGCAATAGGGGCTGTCTTGAGTCAAGAAGACATGCCGATAGCGTACTTCAACGAGAAGATGAATGAAGTGAAAGTGAAATACTCCACATATGACAAGGAGTTTTATGCTATCATTCAGGCATTGAAGAAGTGGAGGCACTATTTGATTCCGAAGGAGTTTGTCCTATACAGTGACAATCATGCACTGCAGTTTGTGACTCAACAGGAGAAGTTGAATCAGAGACATGTTAAATGGGTTGAGTATATGCAAAATTTCACTTTTGTGATTAAACATATTTCTGGTACTGCTAACAAGGTTGCTGATGCTTTGAGCATGAAGTGTTTGCTATTGCAGGAGTTTAAAGTCAAAACGTCGGGTTTTGATGATCTTAGGGACATGTATCAAGCTGATCCAGATTTTAAAGAGGCATACAAAGTAGCTGGGAATCCAATTCTCAGAGATAGAAGCCAATGGGTAGAATGCATGATCCAAGAAGGATTACTGTTTAAAGGTAATCCGCTTTGTATTCCAAAATGCTCCATGAGGGAGAATTTGCTGAAGGAGAAACATAGTGGAGGATTGGCAGGACACTTTGGTCACGACAAGATGTTCGAAAAGTTGAATGAGTCATATTTTTGGCCGGGAATGCGAGCATACGTCAAGAGATTAATGGACAGATTCAGAATTTGCCAGCATTCGAAGGGAAGGAAACATAATGCAGGGTTTTATCAACCATTGCCAATACCTGAGAGGCCGTGGGATGCAGTCAACATGCATTTCATATTGGGGTTGCCAAGAACACAAAGAGGGTTTGACCCAATCTTTGTGGTGGTGGATAGATTTTCCAAGATGACACACTTCATTCCATGTCAGAAAACCAGTGACGCAACTCACATTGCGAATCTGTTTTTGAAAGAAGTCATTCGACTTCATGGCTTACTGAGGAGCATAGTTTCGGATCGAGACACTAAGTTCGTAGGACACTTTTGGAGAACCTTATGGAAGAAGCTGGGAACTAACTTGTCATTTAGTTCGACTTATCATCCTCAGATGGATGGACAAACAAAAGTGGTGAATAGAAGTCTCGGAGACTTGCTAAGAAGCCTAGTGACAGGACACCACAGCCAGTGGGACAACATATTACCACAGGCGGAATTTGCTTATAACGACTCAGTTAACAGAAGCATAGGGCAGAGTCCATTTCAAATTGTTTATGGCATGCAACTGAGAGGAATTTCTGAATTGAGAGATTCAAAACAGATTTCGACTAGGAGCGCTAGTGCAGAAGATTTCGCAGAGGCGATGAAGGAACTTCATAGCCAAGTGAAGGAGCGATTGCAGAACTCAAGCCAGGAATATAAGCACATAGCAGATCAACACAGGAGACAACTTCAATTTGAGGTTGGTGATCTGATTCTGGCACATTTGAGAAAGGAAAGGTTCTCGAGAGGAACATATAATAAACTGAAAATGAAGAAAATTGGACCATGCAAAGTCTTAAAGAAATTTGGGGCAAATGCTTACGAGATTGAATTACCCGATGGGATCGGAATTTCTCTGATATTCAATATCTCATATTTGTACCCATATAAAGCTAAGGAAACAGGGACAGGAGATGAAAAACCAGAGGTCCAGTGGAAAAAACAGATGCCAGTTGCAGAAAAGCCACAGATGGAGCACATACTGGACAAAAGGGTCAGCAAGAAGACCAGGCGAAAGAAATCCTTTGAATATTTGGTCAAGTGGAAGGGCCATTCGGTTGAAGATGCCAGCTGGGAGAACGAAGCAAAGATCCAGAGGCATGGACAAACAATGCGTGAGCTCATGGACAGGAGCCCATGAAAATTTTCAAGCGAGGGAGTATGATGCAGGAGCATTTCAAGCGAGCCAGCGAGGAAGCAAAAGATAGCTAGAAAAGCGCCAGCACAAATTTTGAAATTATCTTGAAGTTAATGCACCAATCTTAAATGAGATAATTAAGAAGGAGCGCAGTTGTAAAATGTAAAAGGACATTGAACGATCTGCTCTCGTCCTTAGTAGGTAGAGGGCATTTATAGTAGTTAATGAAGGTAGACAGAATTGAATGTTAGATTGGACAGTTTTAGAGCGCAAGAGGGAAACGAGATATAGACACCCTCATTGTGTATTGTAACAAAAGCATGACGATTATGAGCAAGAGCATACAGAGCTGAAAAGGGAGAACTGTAATTTGAAGATACCCATGTACAAAGATTTGAATTAATAAGAAAAGAACTTTGATTCAAATTCATGGCGTTGTGTTGGTTCTCCATGTATGTATGCTAAATGTTATGCTCATGGTTATTTTACTCTTTCTGCTGTACATTTGCTTTTATGCTATGTATGAATGATTTCTTTCTGAATGTCTGAAATCTATGAGAGAGAGAGAAAGGGAAATGAGTTTCAATTGTTTCTCTATCTGAGAAAGAGTTCCTGCAATGGGTGCAGTTGAATTGTCTGCAAGGAGTGCGTTGACAAAGGGTTCAAAGGTTTGTCTCTGAAAGATCAGACTAGATAGCTTTTGTTCTCATTTCCATAGAAGTGCAGTCAGGCACTGGAGCGGTGCAAGGAGTGCGTAGGCCGAGTAAAGTCTCAGAGTTGTGAATTTGAGAAATCGTTGAAGACTGCTACTGCAGGTGTGCGCAGAGTCGAAGGAAGTTCAACACTTGAATGTGTTAGAGGGTCTGCCACAAGGAGTGCGAGTAGGAGTTTTTTGAAAGACTTGAAGTCGTGGGAAAGCTCAGAAGGATTTGAACCTTCGAAGGGGTCAAAGGAAGGCAAGAGGCCAAGTACCTTGGAAAATTTGAAGGAAGGCGTAGCGACGTTGGACCACAGGAGGAAAAGTTCTCAAGGAAAGAGACGGACGATCGAAATTATCCGTGGAGAATTCGCGAAGTCCCGTGAACCGTCAGATCTCACGGAGGAGCAGGGGGAGTTAAAACAAGTATTCCCAAAGGGTTCAAGCTCAGGAGAGGTAGAACCGTAGATCCAAGCCGACAAGGGTCGTTGGGGTTTACACGTGGATTTCTATTTCGGGGATTCGTAGGTTGGAGTCCCGTAATCTTTGCAACGGGACTCGCGAAATCACGAAACGTAAAGTCCCGAAGGGACAAAAGGATCGTGTGGGCCAGAGAAGTCAGCAAGGTGGACAGGTGGCACACTGTCGACGTAGAAGTCAATTGAGTTGAAGTCCCGAAATGGCGAAAATCCTAGTTGTGGGGCCAACGCCGGGAACCGTGTCGGAGTTTGACATTCCAGGATTTCGGGAAGCGGAATATTGGGATTTCGGGGTTCGTGGAGCAGAGTTGTATGTCATCACAACTCACGAACTCATGAAATCCGAAAAGCCGGAGTTGATATCAGAGTTTCAGAGTTTCAGGATTCGGGGGTCTGAGTGACTAGACGCTCGACCATAGGATTCGCGATATCGCGAAGTCCGATTCCCCGAAGTGTGAGGGAGGAATCCCAGGAGGTTTCACTGTGGGTGCAGATTTTCCGAAAGGGAAATAGAGGAGCCATTTCCGAGAGCTCTTCGGGCCAGTGTAAGGAGAAAGATCCTGTGTACGTGACCTTCCGACCCGTGGGTTAAGGAGGGGTTGCGATCACCTCACCTCTTTGACTTGGCATATATATTATTTTATTTGAGGTAGTTATGGAGGTTTTTATTGGGAAGCACATGGCACATGAGGAGAGTCACACATGTGATTTAACATGCTCTTGTACTTAGTCTGCTTTTTATTTTTGGAGACTATTCTTAGAGGGAACACTTCTTGATATATATATATATATATATATATATATATATATATATATATATTTCATGAAGCTTTGACATGGTCAAAGCCCTAGTTCGCCCTTATCTCCTTGGATTTGTTTGTGGTGATGGTCCACTTGTTATTTTGGGATTTTGACTGTCTTTTCTTATGGAGTGCTCCATCCACTTGACATTTAACACATTCATCCATGGAGTTGGTTACCTTGGAATTCACACATGTGGAGTGGTTGCATAGATGCACATTCTTGGAGGGTGCATTTAATGTGGATGCTTGGCATTTGACTTGGTTTAATACCTATTTTTGGTGGTGCGTCCCCTTCATGAGAATTATTTGGAACATACTCTTACTATTTTTGGATGAGGGAAAATTGCCTTAGAGATGCTATTTTCCACATGTTGTAACATGGTCAACCATGGATTTAGGAGAGATCTAACTACTCCATTATTATAATATTACTTTGACTTGTCACGAAGTTAGTTAGAAAGATACTATATTTTATTGTATGAGAGTTGTAAATCACTATACAAATAAGAGTTTCTCTCCATTTTCATCTATAATTGGTGATTGACAATTTGAGGATTGTAAAAGAGAGTAGTGATTGAAGATTGGAGCTTGGATATGATGGTGTCGGTCTCCCATGTATATGAAATTTAAAGAGGAATGAAGGATGAGGTATTGCTAATTTATAGTATGTCTATTATTTATGTTATTCATTTGTTGTTAATATGATATATGAACTTCTTGTTTTCACTCTAACATAAATGCCTAGTAATGCGAACATTACTCTTCTAGGAATAAGCGATGTGAGGAATTTTCCCTTGTCTTATTTGCTATTTTATTTATGTTTTTATTACCTTTCTTCTATCACATCTGGTTATTGATTGAGAGATAATTCAACTAATAAACAACACCTTTGTGTTGAGTTGATATGTGGTAAATTGAGACCTCCACGACCAATTTCCATATCATAATTTTCGGCAAGCATATTAAGGTTCAATGTATCAAATGATTTCACTTTACCTTAGTGTTGTTGACAAAGTGTCCTCGGGCACTTAATTTTATTAAATAAGGAAAACATAGTTACAAAGATAGTGAGGGAATAAAGCCTCTATGTACCTCACATGAAAATAACTAGTTTATATATCCCAACTCTAAGCTAAACTCTAGGAGAACAACAAATCACACAGTCACATGAGTGTGATAGGTGTCATTTACATATTAAACTAAATATCTTATTGGAAACTATGCTAGGATAAACTAATTTCTAAAATTATTTATTTATACTTATAGAACTTTAGGATTATTAAGCTAACATTCTCCCCTTTAATTTGAAAGTTCATTACCATGAAGAAAACTAATGTTTTAATATGGGAAGATTCACAGTTGTTGATTTGGTGAAGTGAACATATCTAGACCGTTGGTTGGATGGTACTACCATCAAAGTGACTAAGTGGGGAATTGTATTTAGACTCCGATGGGGAAACTCCAAATCAACGAGGATCGTTGATCTGTCAGAGAATGGTCACAGTGCCTTCGAACCATTGGATCCAGGTATTAGTGTACTGGAGTAAGGTTCATTGGAGGTCCGAGCAGATGATCATGATAGGAGTATGATGACTAGGGAGTCCAAGGACCGTGGATCTTGTGGGGATTATTCTGTGAGATCTTAGACGTTGGATTTCACGTGAATCACTCCGAGGGGGAGGGTTCATAAATATTAACTGGTGAATAGATATAAACCCCAAGGCACACAATGTCCATTGGATGAGAAGAATTTTGAACATTCAATGGTTGGAGTGAGTGTGTTCGGAGAGGTCCACGACACCTAAATGGAAATTCCCTGATAGGGAGAGACTATGAGAACAAAGATAAACAATTGATCAACATATGGTGAGACTATCTCTCAATTGTGGATTTCGTGGGTCCCACTTGTAGTGGGTAGAATGGATGTTTAAGAGAAGTATAATCTTTATGCTGGTAGGGACTCTAAGGTAATCGTAGTCATTGTAAACCGTAGTTCGAGGGTCGTTGGATCTTGGAGGAAAACCCATTAGACACTGCCATAGGAGAGGAGGTCAACTCTGGTGTTTGAGCACTCCGTCGGGATGGGTATGAATAGCCACATGTGATTTTTCTAAGGCCGAGAAGGACGATGACTGTCTGATTGGGGATGTCTAAGCCCTTGATCACCATAGCCAACCTTGTGGATATTTTTTTGTGGTGAATTGCAAGAGTGAATATACTATGTGTTGTGATAAGATAAGTCTTGACATAAGCACCAATGGACCTGAATACTCATCTCGATAAAGAAGGAGAAAAAAATCCCACTATCCTAAGAGTGGATAGGGGGTTGGGTGTGTTACAGGATAGGTGGATAGATTCGTGCTTGGTTTGTTAGCAAATCAGGATGGAAGTGGAGGGAATATGATTCAATTATGTGCTTTCCCAACAAATGAGAATTATTTACCTCAAGAAGCAAGTAGATCCACACTGGAAACCACATTCTTGGAAACTCACTCTATTATATAGATATAAATCACACCAACAAACTTTAGTGATCCAACACATATGCTAAATATACAATTACACAACTTGATATTGTGCTTACTTTCTTTGCCATAGATGGTTCTGGTACATGTGATACTACAAACGATGGGAATGGGTAACCCGTTGGCTTGTTTTTTGTGTCTTGTACTTGGTTCACTGGTACAGTGACATTTTAACAATAGTGGCAATATTCAATCCATTCTAGTTACTGTATTTGATATCATCCTTTCCCCTTTCTCAAGATTGAAGTTGTAGCGAGGCACGATTTTTTCTTTGTGAAGTCCATTGCAAGTGCCCATGGGAATTTGACCTCTATTTATGATTATAGGGCAAGAATGTATGAATACTACAACACTAGTTTAGACAGAAACCAAGTCAAATACTTGGGCATTTCAAAACCACAATTATTGTCTATTTTAAGGGATCCTAAAACTGGAAAAGAACTACCATTGAACAAGAAACACATCTCCATTGACTGGTGCATCCATCCCCAGATTAGTCAAAATTGGATGAACATGTGGTATATGGTTTTTGATAAACCTTCTTGCAATAACAGGGAGATGCCCTTATATTTTCTGAGAAAATTATGGGCTGAGTTTATTTTGGGTAAGCATGTCAACTACTTTGACATTGGCGACTTTCAGGGGGTGGGTTTAGGGTCTGCACATGATCGAGAGCATGCCGGATGCGACCCTGTGTTAGGTCCTCGTCCCCCCAGACGAAGGCCTGACCCCCCTACCCAACATGCTCCTGTTGTAGAGAGATTGCAATAGGTAAAAATATCCATTTCATCATTGAATCGTAGCCTAGTGCAACACAATAGCTTTGTTGCACTATATGGATAGGAGGTGTCGACCATTGACATTGATAGAGGGGTTGGAGGTTTAACATGCACAAAAAATTACAGTGAGGAGAGGGAACATGGCCATAACAACCATCCATGTGAACCTCACAGATGCTCGATCTATGGGCATACATTCTATGGGCCTATAGAGCCCAATGGACATCATAGTTTCATGGAGGAGGTTAATATCGTAACCTTCTTTATATTCTTCATCATTATGCGTATCTATATTTATTTTGTATTATGTGTATTTATATCGATATTTTATTTATATTTTTTTGCAGTTGTTACGTCCTAGCAGTAGACCCTCTACGTCGATGGATGCATCAATGCCTAGCCCCACCACTGATGCGACAATAGAGACAACCTGTTTATTGGGTGCACCCCACACACAGGTAAGTATTACATATGATAAATTCACCATAGTCATTTCTTTATTTTATGGCATCCTCGAATTTTTAATGTTCTCGTGTTTCTACAGGATTTGGGACTAGGCGATGTTGGGGAATGTCCACATAGGATGTACAAGTCACATGCGTCACATGTATCATGTGTAGAGTTAAATGTCGTATAATTCTCAAGTTGTTTGTTTTTATGTTTTTGAATTCTACTAGTTGGTACTAATATTTCAATTTTATTAATATGTATGCAGGTTGTGGATATATTTGATAGCTATAGTACTATTGCACTCCCTGAGCACCTGGGTGTTTCTTCTAGGTTACCTTTATCCATGCCTAGGGAGTTTCAATCACTTGTATAGCCTATGGGGGTCCATCGTTTCCCACCCTTAGCATTTCCATCGACCCCATCGACCGATATTTCCACAGTATAGGTTGTCTCGGAGCAGGTTGTACAACCTAGTTCTCCATCTACCAGTGAATCTCTATCGAGGCCTGAAATATTCACGGTGAGATAATGCATTGATGATAATTTTTTTATGTTTCATGAATTTGATTTTACACATATTTGTTTAATTTTCTTGACTTGATCCTTGTAACTAATGCAGGGTGCCATCACAGAGAGACTGGGGTCATGGAGGAGGGTAACACCCTCACAATTCATAATAACATACACGGTGAGTTTTCTTAGGTTAAATTATAAAGTATCATTTTGTATGTTTATTAATTCATTGAGGAAAAAAACTTATAACAATGTTTATTCTTTGTGCAGTCTCCAGAGCGGCGAAGCACGCCCAGGCCTAGAACCTCTCGAGGTGCTTCCTCGAGCAAGAGAAGAAATATTGATTTCCAGGATTCTCCTGAGGGTGGCGAGGGTGGAAGTGGTCAATGATCAACCAACTACTGCCATTTTGTATCTAGGCCACCATATGGGTGTTTTTTATGTTAGGGCACTTGTTGTCGCTTTGTATATTGGGCACGAGTTGCCATTTTGTAAAAAATGAACAATTTAGACGATGTTGAATATATATATATATATTTCATGTTATGGTTTTTATGAATCTCATTGTTTCTGCATTTATGTTGATGAATATATGAATTTTAAAGTGCTTGAATTCCAAAGTGTATGCATTTTGTGTATTAATCCCTTGATTATTTTCTAAAGTGATTATAAATACTTGCATTACACATTAAGGAATATCTTATGGTGGAAAATATTGCTAAGCGCTAAATCCATAAACAATTAATGGTTGACAAGTAGCATTGCTTGCTAATCAACCATGTATCTCTACATCATTCCTTTTGAATTATTTGCATGAATGTCGTGGATATCCATATTCTAACTCACAACCAACAATGCATGGACTACCTCTTGAATTATCTCCATCTAAATCCAATGACAAGCCACACTCAAATAGTGGTCACTTGAAAATATTGTGACCTAAAAAATGGCATATTACAATGATTTATTATAGAAATAATTTTTCTCATTTTTCTTCTACATAATTGTAAATCACTTAACAATGTCAACTCAATGTTTTGTTAAATTAACCTCCATAACTAATACTATAATTACTCAATTACGAAGATGGCAAGCTAAAATTCAATTATGCAAGTACACAACATTTGGACAACCTAAACACTTCATATATATTTAGAGTATGAAGTACATGCACCCACCAATATCTTAACAGGGGTTGTTATAGGTCGAGCTCTTCAAACCCTAGAGATGGAAACCATAAGATAACATTAGCCAATATCTAACTCCATTAGATATCATCAATAAGGTAGCATACACAATGGTAAGTCCTTTTTGGAACCTACATTTGTATCCCACACTTGTACAATAGTACAATATCATCTCCTTCTATCTTCTCGATAACAAGCACATTAGGTAGCACTAGGGTTTTAAACTGACACAAAACCCTAACTTCTTCTCTTACCAGAGCTACATGATAAAAGTATTTCTTTTCTCCTGTAGGTATAAGTCCTAGTATTCTTAGTCTCCTTAGCACAAAAACCGTGACCCTAGTATTCCCTTGACATTCCTTTGAGAAGCCTAGTTGTTAGTTTCTTAGTTGATTCAATCCATAATTTGACCATTTTCTCGGTCACACACATTACTCCCCTCTTTCTATGCATGACATATATAAAATCATTTGATTTATGTGTAACCCTTCATAAATGCCAAAAATACGAATCAATGACTCATTAATGCACTCATGTTTGTTTATCTTATGTAGTGGCTATATGCAAATTTTGTTAAACCCATCAATTATTAATAACATTTATTTAGTCTTCCATGATGTCCACTAAACTTATTTATTTTGATCAATAGAATGAGAGAGTTCACATGGAAACTAGATCTTAGAATGGCTATCATTTTCCACCTACAAATAAAGGTTTTGATGTTACATTTCATGACACACCATAGAAAGTAATGTTATGCTACCAAAATTCCTCCAGGGAGACTTGAAACCATTATTCTCTTCCCTTCACCATCTATGAAAGTTTATTGCACACTCCTACCCAATTTTTGGGGTAGAGAACACAAGGAGTCAAAGGACCCTCCCAAACCCAATCCCACAAACATGCTGATGTCATGCCTTTCCATGTCATGCCATGCCATTTCCATGCCATTGTCATGCATTGCCAAGTCATCCCATGGAATTCCATTGCCATGCCATTGATTTTTCCACGCCATTGTTATGCCTTTCCATGCCATGCCATGCCATTCCATGCCATGCCATTCCATGCCATTTCCATGCCTTTCCATCCCATTTCCAAGCCATGCCATGCCATGCCATGCAATTTCCATGCCTTGCCATGCTATGCCATTTCCATGCTATTGCCATGCCTTTCCAATCCATGACATGTCATACCATTTCCATTGCCATGCCATGCCATTTCCATGCCATTGTCATGTAGCTTCGCATGTCTTGTCATGTAGTTTCCCATTTTAACCTATATACCAATAAATATAACGTTCCATAAAATTATGCAAGGAAAAAGTCAAATCAAAATGTGGATTTCAATGAAACAAGAATAATAAAAGAATAAACATTGCCATGCCCCACAATTAAAACCTAGGAATACGCCTTGACACCTTTTATTACATTTTTGTCATAATTTTCAGCCCTTAAGGGCTGTCATGTCTTGAATATTGTAGGGCCGTCATGTGTCATCTTGCATTTCAACATGAATTTGTTATCTAAACCCTAGTTTAAGCTTGCATTTTTAGCCCCATTTCATTTAATGATTACTTGTTTTAAGAGTTGTTATATTTGTCCTTGTATTGCCTTGCCTTTCCATGCCATGCGATGCCTTGCCTTTGCATGCCCTGCCATGCCATACCTTACATTTCCTTGTCTTTCCATGCCATGCCTTGCCATGCCATTCCATTTCTTGCATTGCATTGCTTTGCCACACCAGACCATGCCTTGCATTGCCTTTCTTTTCCTTTCCTTTCCTTGCCATGCCGTGCCATGCAATTCCTTTCCTTTACATGCCTTGCCATGCCATGCCTTGCCATGCCATGCCTTGCATTGCCTTTCCTTTCCTTACCTTGCCATGCCATGCAATTCCTTTCCTTTGAATGCCTTGCCATGCCATGCCTTGCATTGTCTTTCCTTGTCATGCCATGCATTACATTGCCATGCCATGCATTGCCTTGCCTTGCCTTTCCATGCCATGCCATACCTTGCCATGCCATGCCTTTCCTTTGCATGCCTTTCCATGCCCTGCCTTGTCATTCTTTGACATGACTTTCCTTTCCATTCCATGTCATGCCATGCTTTTCCTTACCATGCCATGCCATGCATGACTTTCTATACCTTTCCTTTCCATGGTATGGTATGATATGTTGTGCCTTGCCATGCCATGCCTTGCCTTGCCTTGCCTTGCCTTGCCATAGTCTGTTATGCTATTATATGATATGCCTTGCCATGTCATGCCTGGCCTTTCCATGGTATGATATGGTATGGTATGGTATTCCTTACCTTGCCTTGCCATGGTATGGTATGGTATGGTATGGCATGCCTTGCCTTTCCAAGCCATGGTATGGTATGGTATCCTTTTCATGGTATGGTATGCCTTTCCTTGCCATACCATGGTATGGTATGGTATGGTATCCTTGGCATGGTATGGTATGCCTTGCCTTTCGATTGCCATGCCTCACAATTAAACCCTAGGAATACACCTTGACACCTTTTATTACATTTATGTCATAATTTTCATCCCTTTAGGGATGTCATGTCTTGAATATTGTAGGGTTGTCATGTGTCATCTTGCATTTCAACATGCATTTATTATCTAAACCCTAGTTTAAGATTTCATTTTCACCCCCGTTTCATTTAATGACTACTTGTTTTAAGGGTTACATTTTTCCTTGTATTTCCTTGGCTTGCCTTGCCATGCCATGTCATGCCATGCCTTGCCTTCCATGCCTTGCATTGCCTTTTATTTCCATGCCATTCCTTTCCTTTCCAAACCATTCCATGCTTTGCATTGCCTTGCCTTGCCATGCCATGCAATGCCTCGCCTTTGCATGCCTTTCCATGCCATGCCTTGCATTGCCTTTCCTTGACATGCCATGCATTGCTTTTCCTTTCCATGCCATGCCTTGCATTGCCTTGCCTTTCTTTGCCAAGCCATGCCATACCATGCCATGGCATGCCATGCCATGCCTTGCATTTGCATGCCTTTCCATGCCATACCATGCATTGCCATTCCTTTCCATGCATTTCCATGACTTGCCTTGCCATGCCATGCATGACTTTCCATACCTTTCCTTGCCATGGTATGGTATGCCTTTCCATGCCATGCCATGCCTTGCCTTGCCATGGTATGATATGATATGGTATGGTATGCATTTCCATTCCATGACTTACCTTACCTTGCCATGGTATGGTATGCCTTGCCATGCCATGCCATGCCTTGCCTTGCCATGGTATGGTATGCCTTGCATTTCCATGTCATGGTATGGTATGCCCTTCCTTGCCTTTCCTTTCCAAGCCATGGTATGGTATGGTATGTTATGCCTTTCCTTGTTATGGTATGGTATGGTATGGTATGGTATGCCTTGCCATGCCATGCCATGCCATGCCTTACCTTGCCATGGTATGGTATGGTATGGTATGCCTTGCCATGCCATGCCTTACCTTACCTTTCCATGGTATGGTATGGTATGCCTTTCCTTTCCATGGTATGGTATGCCCTGCCTTGCCTTGCCTTTCCAAGTCATGGTATGGTATGCCTTGCCATGGTATGATATTGTATGGTATGCCTTGCCTTTCCTTTCCATGGTATGGTATGGTATGCATTGCCTTGACTTGCCTTGGCATGGTATGGTAGTATGCCTTGCCTTGCCATTTCCATGCCTCACAATTAAACCCTTGGAATACACCTTGGCACCTTTTATTACATTTCTATCATAATTTTCATCCCTTTAGGGCTCGATGTCTTGAATATTTTAGGGTTTTCATGTGTCATATTGCATTTCATCATGCATTTTTTATTATCTAAACCCTAGTTTAAGCTTGTATTTTTAGCCCCCTTTCATTTAATGATTACTTGTTTTAAGTGCTGCTATATTTGTCCTTGAATTGCCTTGCCTTGGCTTTCCTTTCCATGCCATTCCATGCCATGCCTTGCCTTTTCATTCCCTACCATGCCATGCCTTGCCTTGCCATGCCTTGCTTTACCATGCCATGCTTTTCCATGCCATGCCTTGCCTTTCCATGCCATTCCTTTCCATACCATACCTTTCCATGCCATGCCTTTCCATACCATGTCTTTCCATGCTATGCTATCCATTTCCATGCCATGCCTTGCCTTTCCTTCACTTACCATCCCTTGTCTTTCCATACCATGCCTTGACATCCAATGCCTGCCATGCCTTCACTTGCCATGCCATGCCTTTCCTTTCCTTTCCATTCCATTCCTTTCCATATCATTCCTTTCCATGCCATGCCATGCCATGCCTTCACTAAATGAACAAGTTTAATACATAAAAAATACAATCAAATGATTCATTAAGCATGCAATTCTACAACTTGTTATCCCATATATCTTATATAAAAATACTTGCATGAGGATTTCAATGTCATAACATAAGATCTCTTTATTTATATATCTAAGGTATCATATATTTGTCAAACTTGGATTATCATAAGTATTAGGATTTACATAGACCTAGACCTAGAGATAGACCTTGCCTTGCCTTGCAATGTCATGCCATGCTTAGCCTTATCATGTCTTGCCTTCGATTGCATTTCCTTGCCTTACTTTTCCTTTCCTTGCATTTCATTGCCTTTCCTTGCATTTCCATACCAACATGTGCCTGAATGTCTTGAGGAGGCGGGTTGAAACTTACGACAAAAATAAAACCGGGACTCGGATGGGAGAACCGTCAATTGCATTGGATCCGTAGCACTGAGTTTCAACTAGTGGGGACCCTTCGCTGTCATTCCGTCCACCGAAAATCATTTGTTGTAGTATCTCCGACACTAGGGTTTTGCTCAATGAGACATAATGCAATTTCTGAAGAGAAGGTCGATTTTCAAGAACATTGTGTCGAGAATTTATGGGTAGTGTAGTTGCATGGGCCTTGGCCAAACATACTTGCAGGAGCTTATGCAACTCTGTTATGCTGCTCACTTTGGATTTTATGCCCCCAGACCAAATTGGCCACACGTCCCTAAATGGCTTGAGGAGAAGAGTTGAAAATCATGATAAAACTCAAACCGAGAATCGAATGGATGAACCGTTAGTTTCTTTGGATCCAGAGCACCGAGTTTCAACTAGTGGGGCCCCTCCACTGTCATTTCGTCCACCGGAAAATCATTTGTTGGAGTATCTTCATCACTAGGGTTTTGCTCAATCAGGAATAATGCAATTTCTGAAGAGGAGGTCAATTTTCAAGAAAACTATGTTAGGAATTTGTGGGTAGTGTAGTCACGTGGGCCTTGGCCAAACAAATTTGCAGGATCTTATGGAACTCCGTTATGCTACTCGGTTTGGAATTTATACCCCCGGACCAAATTGGCCACATGTCCCTAAATGGCTTGAGGAGGTGAGTTGCAACTCACGATAAAATTCAAACCGAGACTCAGATGGATGAACCGTTTGTTTCATTGGATCCAGAGCACCAGGTTTCAACTAGTGGGGCCCCTCCATTGTCATTCCGTACACAAAAAAACCATTTTTTGGAGTATCTCCGACACTAGGGTTTTTCTCAATGAGGCATAGTGCAATTTCTGAAGAGGAGGTCGATTTTCAAGAACATTGTGTCTATCATTTGTGGGTAGTGTAGTCATGTGGGACTTGTCCAAACAGAGTTGTGGGAGCTTACAAAACTCTGTTATGCCGCTCGGTTTGGATTTTATGCCATTGGACCAAATTGGCCACATGTCCCTAAATGCCTTGAGGAGGCGAGTTGAAACTCGCGTTAAAACTCAAACTAGGACTCGTATGAACGAAGCGTCAATTGAATTGGATCCTGAGCACCAGGTTTTAGCTAGTGGGGCCCCTCCGCTGTCATTCAGTCCATCAGAAAACTGTTTGTTGGAGTATCTCTGGCACTAGGGTTTTTCTCAATGAGGCATAATGCAATTTCGTAAGAGGAGGTCGATTTTCAAGAACAATGTGTCATGCATTTGTGAGTAGTGTAGTTGCGTGGGCCTTGGCCAAATAGACTTGCAGGAGCTTATGAAACTCCGCTGTGCCACTCGGTTTGTATTTTATGCCCCCAGACTAAGTTGGCAAGGAAAAGCATGACATGGGAAGGCATGGAAAGGCATGGGAAGGAAAAGCATGGGAAGGCATGGGAAGGAAAGGCAAGGCAAAGCATGTCAAGGCAAGGAAATGTAAGGCATGGCATGGAAAGGTAAGGCATAGCATGGAAAGGAAATACATGGGAAGGCAAGGAAAGGAAAGGCATGACATGGCATGGAAAGGCAAGGCAAGGCATGGAAAGACAAGGCAATGCAAGGCATGACATGGCAAGGCATGGAAATACAAGGCAAGGCATGAGATGGCATAGTAAGGCAAGGCAAGGAAAGGCAAGGAAAGGCAAGGTAGGGAATGGAAAGGCAAGGCAAGACAAGTGAAAGCATGGCAAGGAAAGACAAGACAAGTGAAGGCATGGAAAGATGAGGCATGGCAAGGCAAGACATGTCATGGAAAGTGAAGGAAAGGCAAGGCAAGGAAAGGCATGGCATGGGAAGGCATGAAAAGGCAAGGCAAGACAAGACATGGCAAGGCAATGGAAGGCATGGGAAGGCATGGCAAGGAAAGGCAAGGCATGATAAGGCAAGGCAAGGCATGGCATGACATGGAAAGACAGGGCAAGGCAAGGAAAGGAAAGGAAAGGCAAGGAATGACATGGAAATGCATGTCAAGGAAATGGAAGGTATGGGAAGACATGGCAAGGCAAGGGAAGGAAAGGCAAGGCAAGGAAAGGAACAACAAGGCAAGGCAAGGCAAGGCAAGTGAAGGCATAGAAAGGCAAGGTAAGGTATGACATGGTAAGTGAAGGAAAATGAAGGCAAGGAAAGACAAGGAAATGCATGGCATGGCAAGGAAAGACAAGGCATGGAAATGCAAGACATGGGAAGGAAATGCAAGGCATGGGAAGGAAATGCATGGCAAGGAAAGGCAAGGCAATGCAAGTGAAGGCATGGAAAGGGAAGGAAAGACCTGGAAAGGAAAGGGAACGAACTGCATGGCAAGGAAAAGGAAGGAAAGTGAAGGCATGGAAAGGAAAGACAAGGCGTGGAAAGGAAAGACATGGTATGGAAAGTGAAGGCAAGGAAAGGCGATGCAAGGTATGGCATGGGAAGATATGACAAGGAAATACATGGGAAGGCATGGGAAGGCAAGGCAAGGCAAGGCAAGTCATGGGAAGGAAATGAATGTAAAGGCACGGAAATCCATGGCATGGCAAGGAAAGGCATGCAAAGGCAAGGCATTGCATGGCATGGAAAGGAAAGGAAAGACAAGCAAGTCAAGGAAATTCAAGGCATGGCATGGCATGGAAAGGCAAGGCAATACAATACAAGGCAATGAATGGCATGGAAAGACATGGCAAGGAAAGGAAAGGCAATGAAAGGCATGCCATGTCATGGCATGAAAATGAAAGGAATGGCATGGAAAGGCAAGCCAAGGCAAGGGAATACAATGACAAATATAATATCCCTTAAAACAAGTAATCATTAAATGAAAGGGGGCTAAAAATGCAAGCTTAAACTAGGATTTAGATAACAAATGCATGCTGGAATGAAAGATGACACATGACATCCCTAAAGGGATGAAAATTATGACAGGAATGTAATAAAAGGTGTCAAGGTGTAATCCGAGGGTTTAATTACGAGGCATGACAATGTTTATTTTTTTGATTTTTTTGTTTCATTGAAATGTTTATTTTTTTATTATTCTTTGTTATGTTTATTTTTTTATTATTTTTGTTATTATTATTTCTTTTTGTTATTCTTGTTTCATGGAAAGACAAGGCAAGGCAAGGCATGGGAAGGCAAGGCAAGGAAAGACAAGGCATGGGAAGGCAAGGCATGACAAGGAAAGGAAATGCAAGGCAAGGCATGACAAGGAAAGGAAATGCAAGGTAAGGCATGGCATGGGAAGGCATGGAAAGACAAGGCCTCTGAAGGCATGGAAAGACAAGGCATCAGAAGGCAAGACAAGGCAAGGCATGCCATGGGAAGGCATGGCAAGCATGGAATGAGAAGGCATGGAAAGGCAAGGCTGTTAGATTAAAAGAGATGTGCTCATTTTTCCATAGAAAATATCTCAATATTGTCACCCAACCATAGGCACACAACCACCCCCGAGCACCATAACCTTGACAGATAGAATACTTCTGGAAGCAGTACCAGACCCAACAGATAACCAAGAGATAACATATCTCTCTTTCAACAAGAATAACACACCAAACATAAAGTCCATAAACTAGAAATCAAGACCAAAATACCAGTTGCAGTAGCTGCAACTGCACTCCTTCTCCAAACTTGCCCACCACTTGTCTTGTGTGAACCGTGAGAATGTGAATCACCAAATGAGCTCAATTTTCATCTATTTATAGTGCTCTTTGTATACTATTTAGGATGAATTCTTCTTTTAGAGGCCAATACTTAAATATTGATTCTTTTAATGAGACAACATGTCTTCTAGGGTTTCTATACATCTGTTTAGGGTTTCTCTGGATTCCATAACATTCTAATCTAGTTAGAGGTTATACATGGAGGTTAATACCTCCCACAGATACCATAATATCAACACTCCCTTCTAGGTAGAGAGGTATTAAAGGCAATAGTCTTGAGAACAAATAGACCATTGAACATATATCATCGTCATAGACACACATGCTATCTCATGATCACGTAGATCAACTCATGAGCAACATCACCACTATCAGTATCATCTGATAGCATCAAATGCATCATCTCTCAAAGCCATACTCCATCTGAGTAATCAAGCATGATTTTGGATAATTCATTTACTCACCAAAGTGATACAAGGACCATTCTTCTATTTTGGACATACGTCTTAGAATAACAACTGTCCCAAAAGATGCTGAATGCCCCACAATGGGACACAAGGATCATTCTTCTAATCTGGACCTATGTCCTAAAATAATGTCATTCCTCCCAGTTATTGAAAGCCACCCCATGGGATACAAGGACCATTCTTCTAATTCGGACATACGTCCTGGAATAATGATTATCTTGGACCATTTTCCCTTCGGCCACTACTATGAACTCAAGGAAAATGTCTGTCCTGTACCAATCTCTCCACTCTGGTCACTACTGTGAACTCAGGGAGATGAACCATTTTTCTAATCCAGACATACGTCCTCGAAGAATAACTGTCCATGGTACATCAACAATTTGTCAACTTGGACCATTCTCCACAGGGAGAATGTCTATCCACCAATAATATTTCAACCTGGACCATCATCCCTAGGGAGGATGTATGTCCATCAACACACTAACTATCCATCTAGTTGGAAATCATCTCCAACACTAGTGGTAGTCTCCATGGAAATAAGAAAAATGCCATTCAATATAACACAACTGTGTCTATACATAGTAGTATACAAATACTATCTAGTGGTACACAACCACTCCTAGTAGCACACTACTACTAACCAGTGACTCACAGTCACTACTAGTCGATCACATCCACCAAAGTAGCATACAACTACTGTCCAAAGACATACATTCTCCTCAACAATCATATCATCTGATATCAACCTGCATAACAATATCATGATACAAACTGAGTCATCTGGGCTATTCTTCCACTCACATTTGTGAGATTTGGAAGAGTATATGCCCTCGAAAATTTAAACATCAACCATGGGATATATGGAATATTATTCTCAAGCATAGAATAATAACTATCCCTGATTTCTGAACATGGACCATTCACCTAACTGGGCCATTCTTCTGACACTAATCACAATGCAACCTAGAGAGAATGAATCTTCCCTAGGGAATGAGTGTCCCTGATTTATGAAATTGCACCATTCACCTAACTGGGCCATTATTCCAGCACTAATCAAAATGAAACCTGGAGAGAATGAGTCTGCCCTAGGGAATGACTTTCCAGACCATTTCCTATGGAAATGACTGTCCTGCACCAACCTCCTATAACGGACCATTCTTCGAAAATTCTCACAACTATGAACGTTGAAAGAATGACTGCCCAGAGAGGCGAACCATTCTTCTTGACCACTACTTAGAGTGACTTCCAAGAAGAATGACTGTCCTAGACCATTCCCTCAAACTGGCCACAAGGGGAATCACTGTCTATGGTACATTAACAATCTATTGGACCATTTCCATTATGAAAATGACTATCCGATCTGGACCATTTTTCGAATTGAAAAATGAATGTCCATCATAAATTTTTGGCTACTTTTTGAACTGAAAAGTGAATGCCCATCCTGGACCATTTTCCAAACTGGAAAATCATTGTCCATCAAGAATCTTGGACCACTTTCCGAACTGGAAAGTAACCGCCCAACCTGGACCATTTTCCAAACTGGAAAATGACTATCCATATATCTATAACATATCGGTGCTTCCTCCCAACTTGAGGGTAATCACTTCCCTTTCCAATAAGGAAGTCATCTCCACGAGTTCAACTTGTCCCTTAAGTACACACACTTTTCATCTTTGAAAGAGGCTTTACCAAAATATCTTCTATCTTCCCATCAATGGATATATATTGGAGAACCACTTCTCCCTATGGAATTTATCACGAAGAAAGTAGTACTTGATCTCAATGTGCTTCAACCTGTCATGGAACACCAGGTTCTTTGAGAACTTCACACATCTCTAGTTATCACAATATATCACAGTCGATTCCAGCACCTAATCAAGCAATCCATAAACCATCTTACAGAGCCACACTACTTTCATACAAGCATCACAAGCTACAATATACTCTTCTTCTACAGTGCTGAGTGCAACGGAATTTTGTTTCATGCTAGCCCACAATATCGTGGAAAATCTCAAACTAAAACATATCCAAGAAGCAATTCTTCTATCATCTGCACTCCCTGCCCAATATAAATTGATAAATCCATGCACCTGTATATCATAACTCAAAGGTACCATGAAGATATTTCAAGGCAGGCTTTGCAGTTATTCAATTTTCATGGCTAAGTTCCACCTGGAACTATTTTCACAACAAAGAAAATATCTGGTTAAGTATTCTCCAAATAAATTAACGAGCCATTCAATTATTGATTTAGGGATGGGTCTACTGGATGAGAGTCTCTCATCTTCTTCAAATCTTTCATAATGAGAGGTTTCCATATATTTTCAATCCATCATCCCGAACTTCTTAAGAATAATTTCAATACACTTCCTTTGTCATATGAAGTTTTTACCACGCTTCTGCTATACATGAGAGGCTCCGCACTAAGTTGCTTGAATCCATACTAGGTCTTCTTCTATCTTCATACATGGGTCTCTTTCTGGTATACCTCAAAACCTTGATGTTGTTCTATATGCTTCTTCTTCAATTACTCTATTGAGAAGAACAATCTTTACATCCATTTGATGTAAACTCCAACCCATGGATACTGCAAGAGATATAATGGATGAGGTAGAGGTATACTGGTACAAGTTGTCATCATAGTCTTTTCCCTCCTTTTGGGAGAACCCTCTAGCCTTGAATATCGCCTTGTATCTATCAATGCTTCCATTTATAAGTCTTTTTCACAATTTCTCACATATATTGTTCTTCATCACAACTTCCTCCTTCAACATTGAAGTCCATGGAATCTTCTATAGATTCCATGCCCTTCCTTTCTAAAGGTTACAAATTCTTCCTTTCGCCATAGGAAAATAAATGTAGATGGAAAACCAGGGATATTCAAGGCTTCTTTTCAAGGAATACTTATTCTAGAGTCAAGCTGAACTTGTGTTGCTTATCATGGCTGCTACTTCCAATGAATAACATGGACATATACTTCATAATATTCACAGATTCTTCAATGAATCATATTATTGGGGATTAGCTCCCTCCTAATCTCAGCTTCATGCCTGAATGAGAAATATGCATGCTCTTCTTTTGGAATTCTGTAATCATCTCCCTCCATCTGAGGGATTCCATGCTTCCATATGCATCCTTCTTGCGTTTTCCAAAATGTCACAAGTTTATTATAGTTTCCTCTTGATTACTGACTTATTTCTGAGTCTGATTCCCTCTGAGTCTCTTCAAGTTTGTTTCTGTTTGTTCTGATTGCAACCCATATGGTAGTTGTTGCAAGAATTGTGTCATCCTTATAAAATTATTCCATGACAACTTCTGCAAAGATTTTTCATGAAACATATTTCACAAGGGTACCAGCTCGGAACAACAACAACAAGAGAAAACAAGAAATATCTCTCTGGAACCTGAAGCCTCACTTGCTATGGAGGGTGCACTTTTTCTTCTGAATGCACTGAATCCAAGATTAGAATTTGGACAAGGTCTGTAGTAGTTTCCCTGCAAACACACTCATGTTTTTCTAGATGATATAACTTAGATAACATATACAAGTGCATACCTTTGAAGTCTTGTAGCATTGTTCAACTTGTGTTCCAATCTGAAACTAGATACCATCTTGAGAAGAAGAGATTAGAAACTAAATCGAAAGATTCAATGATTAGAACAAGCTAGAAACTCTAGAATTTCAAATTTGACCACAAAATCAATTTGACCATAAGTCAACCTTTGACTTTGACCAATGAAACTTTGACTTTGACTAAAAATTCAAACCTGACCTTTTTTATAGTTTAGGGTACCAAGAGGTGCGTTAGGATAAGGCACACTAGGATTTCAAGGAATTAGGTCAAATACTCCACCAGAAGTGCCCGAACACAAGTGTTAGGGTTTGTTGCAGTTGCATAACCAAAAAACCTAGCTGCAACTATAACTGGTGCCACAATGAGCTTAACAAATAAATTCCCAATATATCTTCCAGTGGTTAGACTGTCTGAAGATAGTGTGGTCCCATAACCTATTAGAATAGAAGATATGTGCTCATTTTTCCATAGACAATATCTCAATATTGTCACCCAACCATAGGCACATAGCCACCCCCGAGCACCATAACCTTGAGAGATAAAATAATTCCAGAAGTAGTACCAAACCCAATAGATAACCAAGGGATATCATATCTCTCTTTATCCAAGAATAACACACCAAACAGGAAGTCCATAAACCAGAAACCAAGACCAAAATCCTAGTTGCAGTAGCTGCAATTGCAGTCCTTCTCCAAACTTGCACACCACTTGTCTTGTGTGAACTATGAGAGTGTGAATGATCAAATGAGCTCAAGAGCCCTCTATTTATAACACTCTTTGTCTCTTCTCTAGGCCAACTTATTTTAGAGTCCAATACTTAAATACTAATTCTTTTAATGATCCAACATGTCTTATAGGGTTTCTATACATCTGTTTAGGGTTTCTCTAGCTTCCAGAACATTCTAATCTAGTCAAAGGTTATACATGGAGGTTAATACCTCCTGTAGCTACCATAATAGAAACACTCTCTCCTATCTAGGGAGGTATTAAAGGCAATGGTATTCAACAAAAACATACCTTTCAACTGGTAGCATCATCATAGCCATACATGCTATCTCATGATCACGTAGATCAACTCACGAGCAACATCACCAATATCAGTATCATCTGATAACATCAAATGCATAATCTCTCGAAGCCATAATCCATTTGAGTAATTGGGAATGATGTTGAATAAGTCATTTACTCACCAGAGTGATACAAGGACCATTCTTTTATTCTGGACATATGTCTTAGAAGAACAACTGTCCCAACAGATGATGAAATCTCCACAATGGGCTACAAAGAACATTCTTCTAATCTGGACCTACGTCCTAGAATAATGTGAGTCCTCCTAGATACTGAAATCCACCCCATGGGATAAAATGACCATTCTTCTAATCCAAACATATGTCCTACTAGAAGAATGATTGTCCTAGACCATCTTCCCTCCGACCACTACTGTGAACTTAGGGAAAATGTCTGTCCTGTACAAATCTCTTCACTCTGGTCACTAATATGAACTCAGGGAGACAAACCATTCTTGTAATCCAAACATACATCCTAGAAGAATAATTTTCCATGGTACATCAACAATCTATCAACCTGGACCATTCTCCACAGGGAGAATGTCTATCCACCAACAATCTTTCAACCTGGACCATCCTCCATAGGGAGGATGTCTTTCCATCATCACACTGACTATCCATATATCTGGAAATCATCTCCAACACTAGTGGTAGTCTCCATGGCAATCATAACAATTCCATTCAATATAACACAAATGTGTCTATACATAGTAGTATACAACTACTATCTAGTGGTACACAACCACTCCTAGTAGCACACTACTACTAAGAAATGACTCACAGTCACTACTAGTGGATCACATCCACCACATTAGCATACAAATACTGTCCATAGACATACATTATCCTCAACAAAGAAAGTGACTTCCCAACCTAGATCATTTTCCAAGCTGGAAAATGACTGTCCTTGAATCAATAACATATCAGTGCTCCCTCCTAACCCGAGAGTAATCACTTCCTTTTATAATAAGGAATTCATCTCCACGAGTCCAAATTGTCCCTTAAGTACACAAAATTTTCATCTCGGACAAAGGATTTACCAAAATATCTGCTATCTGCTCATCAGTGGAGATATACTGGAGAACCACTTATCCCCTCTGGACTTTATCACAAAGAAAATAATACTTGATCTCAATGTGCTTCGACCTGTCATGGAACACCGGGTTCTCTGAGAATTTCATACATCTCTGGTTATCACAATATATCACGATTGAATCCAACACCTAATCAAGCAGTCCACAAACCATCTTACGGAGCCACACTACTTCCATACAAGCATCACAAGCTGCAATATACTATGCTTCTACAATGCTGAGTGCAACATAATTTTGTTTCCTGCTAGCCTGTGATATCATGGAAAAGCTCAGATTGAAACATATCCAAGAAGCACTTCTTCTATTATTTACACTCCTTGCTCAATTTGAATCGATAAATCCATGCAATTGTATATCATAACTCAAATGTCCCATGCAGATATTTCAAGGCATTCTTTGCAGTTATTCAATTTTCATGGCTAAGTTCCACCTGGAACTATTTTCACAATAAAGAAAATATCCGGGTGAGTATTCTCTAAATACATTAACGAGCCATTCAATTGTCGATTCAGGAATGGGTCTACTGGATCAGATTCTCTCATCTTCTTTAGATCTGTCATTATGGGAGTTTTCCATAGATTTGCAATCCATCATCCCAAACTTCTGAAGAATAATTTCAATACACTTCCTCTGTCATAGCAAGTTTTCACCACGCTTCTATTATACATGAGAGGCTCTGCACTGGGTTGCTTGAATCCATACAAGGTCTTCTTATATATTCATACACGAGTCTCTTTCTGGTATACCTAAAAACCTTGAGGTTGTTCTATATGCTTCTTCTTCAATTACTCTGTTGAGAAGAACAATATTTACATCCATCTGATGTAAACTCCAAACCATGGATACTGCAAGAGATACAATGGCTCAGGTAGAGGTATACTAGAACAAGCTGTCATCATAGTCTTTTCCCTCCTTCTGGGAGAACCCTCTAGCCTTGAATCTTGCATTGTATCTATCAATGCTTCCATTTATAATTATTTTTCAAAATTTCTCACATACATTGTTCTTCATCACAACTTCCTTCTTCAACGTTGGAGTCCATGGAATCTTCTATAGATTCCATGCCCTTCCTTTTTGAAGGTTCCAAATTCTACCTTTTTCCATAAGAACATAAATGTAGATGGACAACCAGGGATATTCAAGGCTTCTTTTCGAAGAAGACATCTTCTAGAGTCAATATGAACACATGTTGCTTATTATGGATGTTACTTCCAATGAATAACATGGAAAAATACTTCATAGTATTCACAGATTCTTCAATGGATCATATTATTGGGGATTAGCTTCCTCCTAATCCCAACTTCATGCATGAATGAAAAATATGCATGCTCTTCTTTTGGAATTATGTAATCATCTCCCTCCTTCTGAGAGATTCCATGCTTCCGTCAACATCCTTCTTGCTTTCTATAAAGTGTCACAAGTTTATTATAGTTTCCTCTTAATTACTGACTTCTTTCTGAGTCTGAATCCCTCTGAGTCTCTTCAAGTTTGTTTCTATTTGTTCTGATTGCTTCCCATATGGTAGTTGTTGCAAGCATTGTGTCATCCTTATAAACTTATTCTATGACAAATTCCGCAAATATTGTTCATCAAACATATTTCACAAGGGTACTTGCTCGAAACAAGAACAATAAGAGAAAACAAGAAATATCTCTCTGGAACCTAAAGCCTCACTTGCTATGGAGGGTGCGCTTGTTCTTATGAATGCACTGAATCCAAGATTAAAACTTGGACAAGGTCTCTAGTAGTTTCCCTGCAAACACACTCATCTTTTTCTAGATGATATAACTTGGATAACGTATACAAGTGCATACCTTTGAAGTCTTGTAGCATTGTCCAACTTGTCTTCCAATCTGAAACTAGATACCATCTTGACAAGAAGAGATTAGAAACTGAAACAGAAGATTCAATAATTAGAATAAGCTATAAAATCTAGAATTTCAACTTTGACCACTAAATCAATTTGACCAGAAGCCAACCTTTGACTTTGACCAAAAATTCAAACTTGACATTTTTGCTAGTTGAGGGTACCAAGAGGTACATTAGGCTAGGGTGCACTAGGATGTCAAGGAATTAGGTCAAATGCTTCACCAGAAGTTCCCAAACAGAAGGGTTAGGGTTTATTGCAGCTGCATAATCAGAAAACTTAGTTTCAGTTGTAACTGGTGCCACAACGAGCTTAACAATTAAATTCCCAATCTATCTTCCAGTGGTTATACTATCTGAATATACTGTGGTCCCATAACCTGTTAGAATACAAGAGATGTGCTCATTTTTCCATAGACAATATCTCAATATTGTCACCCAGCCATAGGCACGCAACCACCCTCGAAAACCATAACCTTGATAGATAGAATAATTATGGAAGCAGTACCATACCCAATAGATAACCAAGAGATAACATATCTCTCTTTCTCTAAGAATAACACACGGAAAATAAAGTCCATAAACCAGAAACCAAGACCAAAATCCTAGTTGCAGTAGTTGCAACTGCACTCCTTGTCCAAACTTGCACACCACTTGTCTTGTATGAAATGTGAGAGTGTGAATGACCAAATGAGATCAAGCACCCTCTATTTTATAGTGCTCTTTGTCTCCTGTCCAAGCCGACTTCTTCTTTTAGAGGCCATTACTTAAATATTAATTCTTTTAATGAGCCGACATGTCTTCTAGGGTTTCTATACATCTGTTTAGGGTTTCTCTAGATTCCAGAACATTCTAATTTTTTCATAGGATATACATGGAGGTTAATACCTCCCACAACTACCATATTATCAAGAAAGTCAAGGCAAGCAATGGGAAGGAATGGAAAGGAATGAAAAGGCAAGGCAAGGTAGGGCATGGCATGGGAAGGCATGGCAAGGCATGGGAAGGCATGACAAGGAAAGGCATGGGAAGGCATGGCAAGGTAAGGCATGGGAAGGAATGTCAAGGAAAGGAAAGGGAAGGCATGTCAAGGAAAGGAAAGGCATGGGAAGGTTGTGGATGTTACAATAGTTGTGGGAGGTATTAACCTCCATGAGTAACCTTTGACTAGAATGGAATATTTCAGAAGCAAGGGAAACCCTAAACAGATGTGGGAAAACCCAAGAAGACAAGTTGACCAAGATGAATAAATAATATTAGAATATTATCTTTCAGAAATAAAATTTGACTCCACAAGAAAAAGATAAATAGAAAATATAATTACCAGAAAGTAAGGTTGGCCCAACCATAAAAGTCATTGGACAAATTAATATAAATATGACGTTTTATCTCATTTGTACACCTAGTCAAAGCGCAAGTCTTGTGGAGAGCTGCAGTTGCAGCTGCAACTGCAACTGTAAGGAGGAATAAGGGATTATGGTCATCTCTTGGTCTTGGTCTCTCTTTAGCGCTATCAAGTGATATTCTCTTGGTGATTCTCTATTGGTGATATTCTCAGTGATACTCTTGGTGATATTCTTGGTGATGTAGTAGCTAAGTATGGCGCAAGTTTGAGAGAGTAATGCAGTTGCAATTGTGTATGGTACTTGTTTTGTGGATATGGAGACTCTCTCTTATGCGCTACCCTTGGAGAAGGAGCACTCTACTTGTCTTGATTTTTTTCTGTAATCACCATCTAGGGTTTATTTGTTGGTTCTTGTATGGCTTTCCAGAATAATTCTATCAAAGGTTAAACGTGCTCGGGGGTGGTTGCGTGCCTATGGTTGGGTGACGATATTGTGATATTGTCTATGGTAAAATGATCCAATCAATTATTTTAACAGGTTATGGGCCCACACTATCTTCAGATAGTCTAACCACTGGAAGGTAGATTGGAAAGTTCATTGTCAAGCTCGCTATAGCACCAGTTGCAGTTGCAGTCAGGTTTTGCAGCAGTAACAAACCCTAACCCATTTGTTCGGGCACTTCTAGTAAAATGTTTGGGATATTTCTTTGAAATTCTAGTGCACCCTAGACTAGCACACCTCTTGGTACCCTCAGCTAGAAAAAATGTTAGGTTTGAAGTTTTGGTCAAAGTGAAATTCAAAGTTTGACTGGTCAAAGTCAAAGGTTGACTTATGGTCAAATTGATTATGTGGTTAAAATTAAAATTTCAGAGTTTCTAGATTGTTCTAATCATTGAATCTTCTGATTCAATTTCTAACCTCTTCTTGTCAAGATGGTATCTAGTTTCATATTAGAAGACAAGCTGGACAATGCTACAAAGATTTCAAAGTTTATCTTACAAGATTTCATGGAGGCTACTATGAGGATGTATTTGTTTGTTCCAAATAAGTTACTATGTAAGAATGTTGTATCAAACATGGCAGAACCACATAGATCTAAACCAATATAAGACTAAGAAGATAAGACCAACTTGAGCTCGTGAGATCATTAAGAGAAGTATGATGCTCCAGATAGAACTTTCAGAGAAAGAAAGAAGTCAAAACTGTATTCCAGCTACAAAACCGTCCACCTTTGAAGAAGTAGTCAATCAGAAAGAATAGAAGGAAGATGTGATGGAATAATATCAATAATGAAAAATGATGTATGAAAATTGTGCCTAAATGAGTTTAAAAGATAAAGGATGCAGTGGATAAAAGTATCGATAAATACAAGAAAATATTTGTGGCTAGATGTTTCTCCCAGTAGGAGGGAGAAGATTATGATGAGACGTTTTCTCCGGTTTCCAGATATACATCTATCAGAGCCATCATATCTCTACCAGCATCCATGGGTTGGAGTTTACATCAGATGGATGTAAATACCGCCTTTCTCAATGGAGTAATTGAGGGAGAGGTATATATAGAGCAACCTCGAGGTTTTGAGGTACACCCAAGAGAATCCCATGTATGCAGATTGAAGAAGGCCTTGTATGGATTCGAGCAAGCTCCAAGAGCTTGGTGCAGAGCCTCTCATTATTCAGGTTAAGAAAGAGCTAGCCTCAGAATTTGATATGAAGGATCTTGGTCTCATGCACTATTACTTGGGATTAGAAGTATGGCAGAAGTGTGGTGAAGTCTTCCTAGGAAAAGGGAAGTACGTTGTAAGGATCCTTCATAAGTTTGGGATGATGGATTGAAAATACATGACAACTCCCATGGTAATAGATTTGAGGAAGTTGAGAGATTTTGATTCTGATCCAGTAGAATTGTCCCTGTACTGTCAATTGATTGGCTCCTTGATGTATTTGATGAATACTAGGCCGAACATTTTCTTTGTTGTGAACATGTTGAGCCAGTTCTAGGCGAAACCTAGAAAAGAGCATTGGATAACCACAAAGAATATATTGATATATCTTCATGGGACGATAACTTATGGTTTGAGATATGTCTCAAACAGTGATATACAACTGCATGGAATTACTATTTCAGATTGGGTAGGGAGTGCAGATGAAAGAAATAGTACTTCTGGTATGTTTTTTAGTATGGGGTCTGCTATGATATCATGGGCTAGTAGAAAACAAAACTCTCTTGCACTCAACATTGTAGAAGAATAGTATATTGCAGCTTGTGATGATTTTATGGAAGCAGCGTGGCTCCGTAAAATGGTTTCTGGATTGTTTGATCAGGTGCTGGATTCAACCGTGATATATTGTGATAACCAGAGCTGTGTGAAGCTCTCAGAGATCTTGGTGTTCCATGACAGATCAAATCACATTGAGATCACGTACTATTTTCTTCATGATAAAGTCCAGAGGGGAGAAGTGGCTCCATTGATGAGCAGACTGCATATATTTTGACGAAGCCTTTATCCAAGATAAAGTTTTCATACTTGAGGGATAGGCTGGGGCTCGTGGAGATTTTTCCCTCGGTTGAAAGGGAGGAGATGACTTCCTCGGTTGGGAGAGAGTACTGATTAGTGGCATCGTAGATAGTTAGTGAGTTGCAGATCTGTATCATGCTAGTACAACTTAGAGATGGTCACACAACTTAGCTAAATATGATCATGCTAGTATAACTCAGATATGATACAGACGATTGGAGTTGTTGATATAGTGGCATGAGGATCATTGTGCTAGTACAACTTAGAGGTGGACATAAAACTTAGATATTATGTATTGACATCATGCTAGTTATGTTCATGTTAGTACAACTTAGAGATGATGTTGGTAGCCACATCATGTTAGATATGGCCATGCGAGTACAACTTAGATATGCCATACAACTTAGATATGATGTATTGACATCATGCTAGATATGTCATGCTAGTACGACTTAGATATGATCATATATCTTAGAGATGATGCAAGGGGCTCATGTCATGCTAGATATGATCATGCGAGTACAACTTAGATGTGGCATACAACTTAGATATGATGTAATGGAATTATGCTAGATATGTCATGCTAGTACGACTTAGAGATGATCATACATCTTAGATATGATCCACAGTGAGACACTGATCTACATCGTGCGAGTACAACTTATAGATGGCATACAACTTAGATATGATGCATTGGCATCATGCTAGATATGTCATGCTAGTACAACTCAGAGATGATGTAGATGATATTCCAGATCACGCCAGTACAACTTAGATATGATGCATGCACATCATGCTAGTACAACTTATAGGTGATGCAACTGATAACATTGTTGATGCATGATGATATCAAATGATATGATTTGATTGCTGTGGAGACTGTATGTCTCTGGACAATAGCTGTATGCTACTGTGGTGGATGTGTTCCACTGGTAGTGACTGTGTGTCATTGGTTAGTATCCATGTGCTACTAGGAGTGGTTGTGTACCACTGAGAAGTAGTTGTGTACTACTATAGATAGAAACAATTGTGTTCTATTGGATGGAATTGTAGCAGCTGTATGATACTATCTGATTTCCATGGAGACTACCACTAGTGTTGGAGATGATTGCCAACTAAATGGATAGTCAGAGTGATGGTGGACAGACCTTCTCACCGTGGAGAATGGTCCAGGTTGACAAATTGATGACGTATCATGGACTGGTATTTGACTAAGGAAAATATTGTGGCCCGATTAGGAAAATGGTTCAAGACCGATATTCTCCCAAGGCACAATTATTGGCCCGATCAGGTTGAATATTCCACCCCCTAAGGACATGATGTCTCGATTAGGTTGGTTGATATGAGAATGATATTTTCTAAGGAGTATGGGTATAGATTGGTCTCTACGGTACATATGAACTATTTCGAAAATAGTCCTATATCAAAATTCTTGTAGGAATGGTCTCTATAGCCCATGGTGTGGCTTTCAACATCTAGGAGGATTGACATTCTTCTAGGAAGTAGGTCCAAATTAGAAGAATGGTCCCTGTATCCCATTGTGGGTATTTTAGCATTTGTTATGACAAATATTCTTTTAGGACGTATGTTCGAATTAGAAGAATGGTCCCTATATCACTCTATTGAGTGGGTGACTCTTGCAAGACACTACGCTGAGTGCGTCGAGTTCAACACATGGCTTATTCATCATCATGCCCGATTACTCAGATGGAGTATGGCCTCGAGAGATGGTGCGAATGATGATGTATGTTGATGCCAGGAGGCTATCAAACGATACTGATAATGATGATGATGCTCGTGATTTGATCTGCGTGATCATGATATAACCTATGTGGCTATGATGATTCTATCAGTAGAATGGTGTATGTGTTCTCAAGAACATTACCGTTAATACCTCCCTAGCTAGGAGGGAGTGTTCATGTTATGGTAGCTGCGGGAGGTATTAACCTCCACTTGTAACCTTTGACTAGAATGGAATATTTTGGAAGCAAGGGAAACCTTAAACAGATGTGTGAAAACCCTAGAAGACAAGTCAACCTAGCTGAATAAATAATATTAGAATATTATCTTTCAGAAAGACAAGTCGATTCCACAGGAAAAAGATAAACAAAAAAAAAAATTACTAGAAAGTCAGGTCGGCCCAGCTAGAAAAGTCACTGGATAGATTAATATAAACAGAGGATGTTTTAGCTCATTTGTACACCCAGTCAAAGCCCAATTCTTGTGGAGAGATGTAGTTTCAACTGCAACTGCAAGGAGGAATAAGGGCGTATGGTCATCTCTTGGTATTGGTTTCTCTCTAGAGCTATCAAGTGTTATTCTCTTGGTGATATTCTTGGTGATACTCTTGGTGATATTATTGGTGATGTACTAGCTAAGTATGACACAATTTTGAGAGAGTAGAGTAGCTGCAACTGCTGCTGTTATGTATGGTACTTGTTCTGTGGATTTGGAGACTCTCTTGTGTGCTACCCTTGGAGAAGGAGCACTCTACTTGTCTTGAGTTGTTGCTACAATTAGCAGCTAGGGTTTATTTGTTGGTTCTAGTATGGATTTCCAAAATATTTCTGTCAAAGGTTAAAGCTGCTCGGGGGTGGCTGCGCGCTTATGGTTGGGTGAAAATATTGTGATATCGTCTATGGTAAAATGAGCACATCAATTATTTTAACAAACTCAAGGCAAGGCAAGGAAAGGAAAGGCATGGCATGACATGACAAGGCAAGGAAAGGCAAGGCATGGCATGGCAAGGCATGACAAGGAAAGGAAATGCATGGGAAGGCATGGTAAGGAAAGGAAAGGAAAGGAAAGGAAATGGATGACATGGCATGGTAATGCAAGGCAAGGCATGGAAAGGCAAGGGAAGGAAAGTGAAGGCAAGGCAAGGCATGGCATGGCATGGTAATGCAAGGCAAGGAATGGAAAGGCAAGGAAAGAAAAATGAAGGTAAGGCAAGGCATGGCATGTCAAGGCAAGGCAAGGCAAGGCAAGGCATGGCATGACATGGTAAGGAATGGCATGGTATGGTAAGGCAAGGAAAGGCATGGCAAGGAAAGTGAAGACAAGGAAAGTGAAGGCAAGTCTAGGCAAGACATGGCATGAAAAGGTATGGCATGGAATGGAAAGTAAATGAAAGTGAAGGAAATACAAGGCAAGTGAAGGCATGTCAAGGCAAGGCAAGCCAAGGCAAGGCATGGCATGGCAAGGTATATTTTAACAAAATTCAAAATATTTTACATACCAAAATATTTTAAGGCAAGGTACATTTTAACAACATTCCAAATATTTTAACAGTAGTCAAAATGAATCTAAAATTATTCATTTTACATACCTATGGTCATTCAAGTAGACCACCAGGATCACTTCTAATACTGACGGTCTCCATTAACTTCTCGTGCTCAAAGTAATGCAAGAAGTATCGTACCTTTGATGAATTCTTTCTTGAAATTGTTTGTAGTTGAAGGTTTGTACCAATAACCAAGTTTGTAAAGTGGTATATGACTTGACATGGTTTATAATATTGAAATACATAACCACCTTTATTTCATGTTCTTTCATCCTGTGTCAGATATTCTCCTTTAATAACCATCGAACCAATCATAAATTCAATGCCTTCAGAGTATGTCACTGATTGCATGAGGGTATTCTTTCCCTCTAATCATTGTGCTAGACAATAATCAATGCCCCATTCATTATCTCTTGGGGAAACCACTGCATATATGTGCCCTGCAAAAAATGGAGTGCCAAAATGTGAGTCCTATAAATGACCAAAGCATACAACATTAATTCTAGTTATTCAAAATTTAATAGAGGGAATAAACGAACCTGGTAGTATGAGATCTGATACATGATCATAATGTGTTGAAATACTTGATTGGTCCTCCTCGAACTGGGATAATTCTATAGTTATATGTTGACCAATGGGGAGTGATACACGATCCCATCTATCAACCCAGTCTATCGATTCACAATCATCCCATTAATTACTACTAATGGACCACAAAATCAAGAGAGTTTTCTCATCCATATTTCTACTGTTGCATTGTCTGACGTTCTAATTGAATGGAATCCACGAGTTCCCTAGATTGTTTTGCATTCATACCACTGTGATAGATATACATCAACCACCTCCCCAAAATATCTATGTACATGCCATTTCCTATGTGATTGGTCTTCATGGGTTCTTGTTCCCTTTCCCATTACTAAAGAACACCATTAAACAAGGGATTTTGCATCTCAAATGAGGGAAGTAGTTGTGAACTTTATTTCTTTCCTGTGTAACACTCTTTTTATGCATGCAACTGCTTCATATTGCTCCTCTTTCCCGTTCCTAGACTCAAAATAGTTTCAAATGTGTGGTACCTTTAGTTTTTTTTGCAACATACACAACCATTGAAATACACGATAATTTTTGAACTGGCCTGCACAACCATCTGAACAAATCCAATGTTCATCCATCTGTATGTTCTTCTCCTTAAGGTGATTGTATAACAATTGAAAACAATGTTGTACATAGGTTATGTCATGGCACCGATCATCTCTTATGTAGACGTGATACTCTTTCAATATAACTCTATTTTGTTCATTACTATCCAGTCCATGCATGTATGTGATATGGACCATTATGCTGACCTACTCTGAGTGATAATATTGGCTTTGAATCAAAATTTTCAGTTGAAGGGTGTAGTTCTCAGCAAAATCAACCATTGATAACACAGTACCAACATGAAATGTATCTCTTCATATTCTAAAATGTTCGTCCTGCCTTCGAGCCGCATGGACATGTTGAACATAATGTCGTATCTTTTCATTGAAGTCCTTCATGAAGTGACAACATCGTACTTGGGTAGTAACCAATTGTATCTTGTTTCTTTCCTGTCCTCCATCAATATCATTGTTACACATCAAAATTACTCATTACAATGATGACCTATTGTCTTCATTACTAGTGACGCAAGTGTTGCATTTTGGCCGCAAGTGTCGCAAATATAATACTGTCATCTTGCCCATGTTGTGTTTCGAACGACATCACAAGGACACTTGAGACACCTTCAAAGAATGGTTTAAGAAGGAGAAATCATCTGATGAGTAGTACAAATCATTTTCCATGGAAAAGACCACTTAAAAATGATTTTTGAAGGGCAACGCTCCCCTACCCACTGTCAAGGAGTGCCAACGCTCCCTACCCCTCTTTGGGGGAGCGTTGCAACACTTAGGACACCATTTTGGGGGAGCATTGGAATTTTTTGAAGGAATTTTGGGCAGCGCTCCCCTGCCCACTGTCAGGGAGTGCTAGCACTTTGTACCCTCCTTTGGGGGAGCGTTGCAATGCTCTGTGCACCCTTTTGGGGGAGCGCTGGCCTATTTGAGAAAATTTTGGGTTGTTGAGGAAAATCAGGGAAAAATCCCCTTCATCCTGGAAATCAGTTGGATTCGAATCTAAGGTCAAGGATGGATCTTAGGGAAGATCCACAATTGAAGGAGAAATATCCTCAACCTATCCCAAGAATATCTATGGTGGCTGGGTCTCTCCAAGCTTATATAAGGAGGCATTCTCATGGTAAAATCAGATGGCAGTTTAGAGGCATAAAACTTATGATCTCATAAGGGAGATTTATCAGTGAAGCATAGGCATTTTGTTGGTGGATCATTTGAGCAAAAGGTTTGGACAAAGAGAGCTTGGTGAAGCTGCTGCATCTACATCTATGGTTGTAAGCACTTTGCTTTTTTTTCATTAATATATATATGTGCTTGGCTTGTTTCCTTCAAATTCGTGTATGTTTCATGAATTTGTTCTTTTTGATAGATATATTTTGGAGCTAATCATAATAGGAATAGGAAGTATGTTTTGTCATTGTTGTTCCTTCGATTGCAAGACTTTATGAAGATCTTGGAGATCAAGATCAGCCTGGATTGAGTAAGGAAAAACATTATTAAAGGTATTTATATCCCTCTCTTCTTATTCCTTGATCAGTTTAACCTCATTATAAGCAATGTCAGTGACCAATGTTAGCACCTTTCTGTCTTGGTCTTAGGAGTCTAGAGCCCAAGAGGGAATCCACTTGTCCGTAGGGGGATTTCTCTGTAACAAAAATTAGCAACTCCACTGGGGATCGAATCCTATTGTATTTCCTTGGTTTGTACCTTCCCTTTTACCACATTTCATATCACTTTTTTTGTTTTTTCATCATACATTAGCCTTCTCCTACCTTCACTAGTAATTTCACCAATTTTCATGCATTCTGGGTGAGTTTTTGCATGGTTTTTGGCTCTTTTTTTGAGTTTCTGGGAAGACCAACGCCCCCCTGTAGGCCATACTAGGGCGCCAACGCTCCCCTACAATGTATTAGTGGGTGTTGCAACACTCTATGCACCCTTCTGGGGGAGCACTAGTTTATTTTTTGAGAGTTTTTGCCTTCTTTTGCTCAATCTTTTGCAACCTGTTTTGCAGTGCTCTTTACCCAGAGTCTGTGGTTGGTTTGTGAAGTTGTTTGGATTGGTTTTTGATTCTTATCACTCCCTCTTGTATTGATTGGAGCTTAAAACCTTTTTTAGAAATGTGAAACTGCCTTTTCTAGTTGCATGTTTTGTCGGGACAGTTTTGAGTGTTTTCTTTTTCTCCCTATCATTTCTTGGATTATTCTCTGGATTTGTTGTGTTCCTTGAATATTTGATTGGTTGTAGAATCCTTGATGGATTTCTTGTTTGTCAGAACAAGTTTCTACTTGTTTTCCTTCATACCTCACTACCTTGAGTGCATACTTTGTTTGTAGCCCTTTTTCTTCGTGTCTTTTGCATCTGCATATGACTCTTTCTCTTGATTCAATGTAGTGGAGCATTGAAGGTTTTGTATTTACTTTATGTATACATCATAATCAAACAAAAAATACAAATGCATTCTTTCTTTTGGGTAGTGAAACTAGCTTGCATTTGAAGTAGCGAAATTGATGTTTTTTGGCATTTTGGGACATTGTGCATCTGGAATGATGAATGTTTTCTCCTTCTTGTAGCATATCTTTCATCGAAATGAAAAGATTTCATATTTATCTCTTTGCATAAATTTCGAGTTGGTCAAAACACCATATTGTCCACGCCATTTTCCTTTTGAGTAACAACAACCTTAAAAATCAAGCGCTAAACTAAAAATTGATTAGAGATTTTTACATTTTCTGGTAGCAAAACTACATTAGATTAGTTGTAGGGCTTTGGAATAGGTGTGAAAGATAACTTTCCAAAGCTGCAAAGAAACATAGGATCTTGTGTTAGGGAGCGGTGAAATCCAATTGCTACATTTTGTCCTGGGAAACCCTTCTCACACAAGGGTTAAATCTGAGGTCACATTGAGACTGGCAGAGTTACTCACCCTGCTTTGTTGGTCTCGGTGTAGAGATTGTGCGTATTATGGGGGTCGCTTGAAGGTATACCCACAATGATGAGTGTAAGCCTTTCAAGTTGATTTCAGGCTAGATACCCTTCCCTTGCATGTGGATCGGACTATCGACTGTTTCCCCAGACATCATTGTTGTAGTTGGTACCCTTAGTGTCCTATCTCTTTAGGGACTTTACACAAGCTGACTGTGGAGGGGAAAGTCTTCACGGTACCTAGAATCGACATTGGCCAGACTCACTCGGGCTCCTTGGAGGGTATACCCACAATTATGTGTGGGAGCTTGCACTAGGGTGTAAGTCCGTTAAGCAGGCTGTTAACACAACCTTTCAACCCACTCTATATCAACCCCTTCTTACTTTTTCCCCACGACGTTGGATTACATCACCAACTAGTGTGTTCATTGTGAGAATGTTTTGTTTGCTTTCTTGCTTACTAGATTTTTAGCGTGTGTTGCTTTTTCTCCCTAGAAGAATCTAGGTTGGATATTTATTTTTATGGCGTTAGTTCCCAGAATGACCAATGAAGGAACCCCTTTGCCAGGGGAACCCTTTGTTTTTCCTTCTTACGGAAACATTGGTCCTCCTTACATCGCTACTTTGAGCCTTCCAGGTCTCACAATTGGGTTACCGGTATGGTTGTTTTCCACTCCGGTGATCTTGAATGTAGGTGCTTCAGATGTAAGCACACCACCCACACATCAACCTCATGTCGACCTTTCTCCTTCTTTGCCCATTAGGTCTCCTTCCATTTCTCCTTCTTCGCTTAGTGAAATCTCTAAAGCAAGTAACCAAGTTGATAATAAGAAGAAGAAACAAAAAGAGAGTCAGAAGAACCAGAAAGGGACCAAGCCTCCAACTACATCAGATGTTGGATCCAAGAAACCATCTACTGTTAATAGTATTGGGAGCATTGATGAGGTCGATAAGATTAAAACGAAGAATCTGAAACCCAAATTCCCTGACAGTCTTTGTAAGGGTGACCATTTTCTGAGGGATTTCCCTGGTATTCCCAATGTATTAGAAGTGTGGTCCTCCACATCATCGTCCCCTGCTAGACATGCTGGTGACACCCTATCCACTGGTGACATTAAGGTTGGTAAGAAGAAGACAACTGTCAAATTTCCTTGCATGTTATGCGAAGGTGATCATTATTTTCACCTTTGTCCTCATATGGATGAGGATTCTTCTCTTTTGGAAAAGCTTCAACTTCCATCTGGTTATCGTAATATTTCCTCCAACCCATTGTTAGTTGATTGAATGGCCAATCCAGTTCCCTCCCTGGCCAGTCCAGTTGATCAGGTGGTCAATCTGGTTTCATCCTTGGTTGAACCACTAGCCAAAATAGCTGATCTAGTTCCATCATCGATCATCCCCACTTTTCATCTGAAAAGTGAGACCCAAGTGACTGATCCAATCTCGTCATTGGTTAGTCCCACCCTTCATCTGAAGAGTGCCGACGTGGTCAAATTCACTCCTCTTTTGATGAGTGCCAAAATGGTTGCTCTGGTCCCTTCACTGGTCAGTCCGGTTGATCATGTCGTTAATCTAGTCACGTCCTTAGTTGAACCAGTTGACAAAGTGGTTGATCCGATCCCATCTTTGGTCGATCCCGCTCTTTTGTTAGAGAGTGAAACCCAAGTGATTGATCTGTATCCACCTGTCGACCCCATTCTTCTCTTGGAGAATGAAACCCAAGTGGTCGATTTGATGTCGTTATCAGTCAATCCTACTCTCCCACTAGAGAGTAAACCCGATTCTGCCCATGTTTTTCTCGTTGATACAAAATCTATCGTGCTGGAAGGAATTCCTCCTCCCATGAAACCCACTCCAAGTAATGAGCCCATCCTTTTTGATTGGGGTGTTCTAACTGGACCTCGTCTTCCCTCTCACATTCCTTTCAATATTATAGTATAGGTTTGTGGTCGGGACGTTCCTCATGCGCTGAAAGATGAAGGTTCGTCCGTTAGTATTTTTTCCTCTATTGCTTGGAAAGATTTGGGTTATCCTCAGCTTGTACTGGTTACCCAGACTCTATTCTCTTTTAAAAGAAGAACCAGTCACCCTTTAGGGATCCTTCCTCAGTTTCCCGTAACTTTGGGAGGGAAAACTATCTTTATTGATGTTATGGTAGTCCAGGACCCCTTGGATTTCGATTTACTCCTTGGGTGAGATTATGTATATTCCATGAAAGATATTGTGTCCACTATTTTTGTGTGATATCTTTCCCACACGATGGAAGAATGGTGACTATTGATCATCTTTCGTTTGTTGGATATGACTTGATCAAAATCTGGACCAGGGGTCAAATTTTAGCCCAAAAATCAAAGTTCTCAGAATTGCCTAAAAAAAAATGGGTTTGTATCCCTCGTCGTCACGAACCCAACACAATTCGTTTCGTCTCAAACAGACATCAGGAGCGAGAGATATGGCGATTTGTTCGTCAAGTCAAACAGGTAAAAAAATGATGCTGACTGTACCGGTCCGTACAGTCTGACGTGGCAGGGCCGTACGACCGTACACTGACATGGCAGAGGTGACATGGAAATCCATTATTGGTAGATGTGGGTGAATTATTTGTTGACACGTGGCAGTTATTGGGCGAATAGTAAGGTGCCACGTGGCCCAATCATGGGCTGCCATGTGGCACCCCTTTATTGTCTATGGTTTGTTAGTTCAAAAATTTGTGGAGTCCATGGGGATTGAACCTCAGACCTCCCCCTTTACCAAAGTTTTCACAAATTCCGCCTTGCCAACACGCCATAAGGTTGACCTTGTTTAAAGTTTGGTTTTAATTTTATTTAAATTACATTTAAATGTGGCCCTTTTTATATGAGAGCGCGGTCGTATGGAGGATCCATGTGACCTTGGCCTTGGCAGTTAGGGGCTGGGCGCGCCTAATGGTTCTACAGTTTGGACCATTTTTCGAAACCGCTCGGTGCTAGGTTTTAACGCGTTTTGGGAGCATGTTCTTGGTTCATGCACACAGAGGTGCGTTTTGGCGAACCAGTGTTAGAAAGCTTGAAGGAGGAAAATGGAGGAGGCCTAACTTCTTTATCTTTTGGATGATTGAGGTGCCGTAAAAGCCTAGCTAGGGGTTTTTGGATGTTCTGGATCCATTGGTGCTGTTTTCAAGGCCATTTGAAGACTTCTTCTACAAGTTTTTCACCATTGAAGTTTCAGGAAGCTCTAGGGAGATTGAAGCCCTCATTGATGGAGGACATGGTTTGGTGAGCCTATGTTTGTTTTCTGTGATTGAATAATCATTTTTGGATAATTGATATGCTATGAACACATTGGGACAGGTTTCAGAGGCTGTTAAGGACTTTTACAGGTGTTTTTTCCAAAGAGAAGCTCAGGGAAGCTTATGGCCACATGTAGAAGAGGTCATGCCCAGATGAGCCATGATCCGTTTTCAGAGTTCTATTAGTCATTTTTGGGGTTTTTATGTGTTCTGATCTCAATGGTACAGTCTATTTTTCCATTGGAGTTGAGCAGAATATTGTAAAATAACTTTTGACTAATTAATCCCAGAGAGCCAAGTCCATTGATGGAGGCTCAAGGAGATGTAGCCCAGAGGGGGGTGAACTCCTTTATCATCTTGTTCTTGTTGTGAGTTTGATGGTTTATTTGCTGCAAGTTGTGTTGCTATGTATTTGTTTAAAGTACATATTTAACCATTTAAAAGAACATTTCCTCACACATAAGCAATTTACAAGAAGATACATGAACTTAACACATAAGTTTATTTTGCATATTTATACACATGAAGCAAGGTCCTGTAAAGTTTATTGTTAATGAAGTAGAGGGTGCTTGCATAGCATAACAAGTTAGCCTTATATTTTCGGATCATGACTTGACCATCAACCAAATGACCTCCCTAAAAAGGTCTTATATGCAGTCAGTATCACCCCTACCACAGGTCCATTATGTGGCGTTGTCTCCCATGACTTCAACTTTCGATGACTTAGATCTGCTAGTTGACATGGTGATATCTTCGGTAGCGCTATTGGAGCATGATCCACTTACCCTTGATGAGACCCTCGACATGTGTTCCTACAAGAGAATTCTTCTTCCATGTAGTGAAGATCTCTGGAAGCCATGACCGAGTTTTGTCCCTTGACATGGTGTCCTTCCAGAGCGTTATCCTCTTGGAAGCCATGATCAAGAAGAGTCCACGAGCATAGTTTCTTTTCTCTGTGGAAAGATTGTTAAAAAATGAAACATAATCTATGAGCATAGTTTTCCTCTCTATAACAAGCTCGTTAAAAAATGAAAAAGAAATCTGGGGATTGAACCCATAGCCTTGAGCATAGTTCTTTTCCTATGTCAAGCTCGTTAAAAAGTGAAACATTCACCTCTCCTGTCAAGTCAAGTCTGTCGCAATATCTCGTAGATGTCAAGTCGAGTCTTTCGTTAGGTCTTGTATTTGAACCTTCATTTCATCCACCCTTATCCTTTTTATCCATCTAGTACAAAAATTGGTGACAACCTCAAAGTCGGTGAATGAATTGAGGCTTGGGGGCATGTCTCCAACCTTTGATGATCATTCTAGAGCTAAGCCACTAGCTTTCAAGCTGGGGGCAAAGTACAGAGCTTAGTCTTTGTTTTTTCTTGCCCTCGTAAAAACATGAGAATGTAACCGAGAAACCTTTTATCTCCTTTTCGGGCTCGCATTGGTATACGAAAAAAGGAACCCCCTGGAGTCTTCTTTAAGTTCTTTTCAGAATCTCTAAACATGAAAATATTGTCGAGTGATCTTGATTCCTTTCCCACTCGTTAAAAGGTTTTAAAGGGCGTCTTTCAAGTGATAGTTTATCTCTTTTTCGGTCTCATGAGACTAACATTAGGAAAAAGGACAACAATGGAGTCTTCTTTAAGTTCTTTTAAGACTCTCTAAACATGAAAAACCACCGAGTTTTCCTTCTCTGGACTCTCTAAAATATACATTGAAGGGCCCATATGGGACCAAACCCTTACTTCTTCTAGTTTGTTAAACAAAGGAAGAGGGACTTACCGAAGGTGAGTTATAATGAGCATGTGTTACCCTCCTCGAGCTCGTTAAATTAAAAAGAGGTACTCGTCTATTTGGATGGGGGAAAAATTTGAAGGAAGCAAGCCAAGCAGTTTTTAAAAACATCACCAGTCACTCTTACAGTCGCCCTTGAACACGACATTTTGTCTTTACACACATTTTAATTTGCTGAACCTCTGCACTGAACCAATCCTCTGAGTTTTCTTACTCCTTTGGGTCACCTGGAGAAATTCACAATATCCACTGCATCATCATGTTTTGGTCCATGTCATGTTTCTGCTGTTGTGCCTCAATGTTCAAGAGACGTATCTGCCTTGAGAGTCAACCCTCACAATTTTTTTGTTTCAATACCTGTCTCAGTCCATATTCATTTGATCCACCAATTTACATCTCTCTATCCATTTCATGTCGTTGATGGGGGATACATCAAGGCCCTCCTTCGACGAGTCTGTTCCTATCGACTTCAGTACATTATTCGGGAACTAGACTTAGAAACCAGTTAGTACCTTGGGACCTGCATGCCTCCATGGCAGGCCTCCTTTCTTCCGACAATGGGTTTACATCATTGACCACTGATTGGGTGATTCCATGAATGTTTGACTTCATCTCATCTATTCACATTCGCTGGAATGTACTAGGGTACCTTGGGAATCATTGACATCAATGGTGATTTCCCTCGCAGTTGTTAATGGTTTACCTCATTGATCGGTAATCAAGTGGTCTCTACCATGTTCGACATTGGGGCATCTATTCACATGGTTAGACTCATACTGCATCGGGATCGGTAAGAAGACCCTGGGTTGAGTGATCACTTTGATATGTACTTTTCCCAGGTTACGACAGAGTTTCTCTTGAATATTGACACATATACTGTCACATAGATCCAATTTGTATTGGTCCGTTTCTATGTATTTTGGTTTCGTAGATCCACTATGTATTTTCATGGCTACGATCAGTTCATGTCATGGAAGTATAGATCCACATTGTATCTTTGGTGGCTATACTCTTTGTTAATATAATTATGGGTCCGTAGTGTATCTTATGGCGGCCATACCTTGCAAGTATTTATCACCCAAGCATAGGTATGCATGCCTTGGGTTTGAAACATATCGTAATATTTGTTTGATGGTTGTGTGTAGCTTCTGCCAGGTTCTCCGAGTCCATACCCTTGCTCGCAAAAGTCTGCAAAGTACTTCAATCATCATTTTCGATCTTCTAACTTCGCACTTTGGGGGGCAATCTGTTACACATCAAAATTACTCATTACAATGATGACCTATTGTCGTCATTATTAATGTTGCAAGTGTAACATTTTGGCCACAAGTGTCAGAAATGTAATATTGTCATCTTGCCCATGTCATATCTCGAACGACATCACAAGGACACTTGAGTCACCTTCAAAGATTGGTTTAAGAAGGAGAAATCATCTGATGAGGAGTACAAAGCATTTTCCATAAAAAAGACCACATAAAAATGATTTTTGAAGGGAAACCCTCCCCTACCCACTGTTAGGGAGTGCCACTGCTCCCTACCCCTCTTTGGGGGAGCGTAGCAACACTCAGGACACCATTCTGGGGGAGCGTTGCGATTGTTTGAAGGAATTTTTGGCATCGCTCCCTTGCCCACTATTAGGGAGTGCCAATGCTCTGTACACTCCTTTGGGGGAGCGTTGCAGCACTCTATGCACCCTTTTGGGGGAGCACTGACCTGTTTGAGCAAATTTTGGGTTGTTGAGGAAAATTAGGGAAAAATCCTCTTCATCTTGGAAATCAGTTGGATTCGAATATGAGGTCAAGGCTAGATCTTAGGGAAGATCCACAACTGAAGGAGAAATATCATAGGGTCTCTCCAACCTTATATAAGGAGGCCTTCTCATGGTAAAAGTAGATGGAAGTTTAGAGGCATCAAACTTATGATCTCATAAGGGAGATTTATCAGTGAAGCATATGCATTTTGTTGGTGGATCATTTGAGAAAAGGGTTTGGACAAAGAGATCTTGGTGAAGCTTTTGCATCTACATATATGGTTGTAAGCACTTTGCTTTGTTTTCATTAATATATATATGTGCTTAGCCCGTTTCCTTCAAATTCATGTATGTTTCATGAATTTGTTCTTTTTGATAGATCTATTTCGGAGCTAATCATAATAGGAATAGGAAGTATGTTTTGTCGTTGTTGTTCCTTCGGTTGCAGGAATTTATGAAGAACTTGGAGATCAAGATCAGCCTGGATCGAGCAAGGAAAAATGTTATTAATGGTATTTATATCCCTCTCTTATTATTCCTTGAACAATTTAGCCTCATTATAAGGAATGTCAGTGACCAACTTTAGCACCTTTCTGTCTTGGTCTTAGGAGTCTAGATCCCAAGAAGGAATCCACTTGTCTGTAGGGGGATTTCTCTGTAACAATCATATGTCACATATTTAATTTTGCAAGGCAATATCCTTCCTCCCCAATTCACACTCATCACTTACATGGATGCACTTGATTAGTAATTTCATTCCACCACACCTGGGGCATGTCCCATCTAATCATGATTTTTGATAAAATGTAAAACCCTATGGCCTTGTACACAAGATGTTGTGAATAACTGAGAATTTCTGCAAAATGGTGTTATGAAAAACATGATATATATATATATATATATATATATATATATATATATGTGTGTGTGTGTGTGTGTGTGTATGTGATAATAATAACCATACTTAATGTGATATATACAACAACATGTGTTTATTCGAACATACCAAGGCTTGCATTTATGGAAACATCTTTGGCCCAAGTTAAGTGCACTATGTACTGTTCTGAATCTCTCATAAAATTATGTCTGTGTAATGCCAACAAAGTGTTTAATATGGGGGTTCATGGTCCCTAGACCCCCTTCTCAATTTTATTACATGTTTTTGGTTGGAAGAAGGCCTAGTGTTCTCATGCCAAAAATCCTGAACTAGTCCCTGAACCGCTCCAATTAACTTCATGTCAAAACGAGGTAGCCTACAAGTGAAGTCCCACAAATATGTTGGGCCACCTGTGTTGAGGCTATCTCATCTATGCGAATAATTTCTAAGGGTTTTGGCATTTAATTTCAAGAGGTGAGGGGTTTGTTGTATCAAACAATGTTTTCTTGTGATCTTTCTAACAATTGATTGTGACAAGACACGTCACACCGCATTGCGGTCTTTAGAATGAGATTTCTTACCAATTCTTTGAAAAGCATCTACAAGTTTTCTAACAATATGATGACTTGTTTCTACACTTTTAACTATTTTGATGCCTTAAATTCTCCTAAAAACAATGAAACTTCTAGATTTGAACAAAGCTAAAATTAATTGACATTTAACAACATCTAATTTTGGTTCAAAATATTGTTTAATGATTTTATAAGAGTGATAGCGAATAGTAAAGTTAGGTAACTTACCTTCAAGCGATGCTAGACCAATTTCATAGACCTGAATACGTTTAGGATTTCTTCGACGCATAATGCTCAATCTAGGTAGGGACGATGAACCCCTATTCTAGCACACTTGACCGCCCCGCTGTGGAGTTAACAATGTTGCAGTTCTTTCTCCTTCAATCACCGACAGATCAACTGTTTGAGGAGAGTGGACATGGGATTGACTAGTTTATGGAACATTTAACTGTGCAACAAGAGATTGCACCATAGGAACTTCTTCACCACAATGTTGTACACTAGTTGCTTCTCTATTTTCATCCATTGTACAATCAACTCCAAGCAAATTCTGCAAAATCTAGTCATCCACAAAAAATTGTCTTGATGAGATACTCGATGGATTTCTCTCTAATCAACTCTTACTCTTTGCTTCTGTTGATGGAGGAGAAACAATAGAGACATCCATTCCGCTAGAAATTGGATTTACCTCTTCTGAAATCCTATACTTTGACATATATAACTTTTATTTTTCTCTTTCTTCTTATACCTTTTCAACCGATTTCTTTTTTCTCAAGGACTTTATTTCTCGAATCCGTTGGTTCCCCATGTTTAAATATAAAAATTGTCTTCCAAACACCCACCAAAAATTTGTCTTTGTATTATGTAATAAGGCACAACCAAGTGGAGAAATTTGTTTTTTATTACAAAAGAAGACAAATCTAATAATTCCAATTCCAATTCCAATTGCACTTGGAATTTTTTTTCTTCCAATTCCAAGAAGACGCAAGAAGATACAAACACCAATTCCAATTGCACTTGGACAAACTTGTCTTCCAATTCCAAGTAGACACAAGAAGATACAAACAACAATTCCAATTGGACTTGGACAAATTTGTCTTCCAATTCCAAGAAGAAACAAGAAGATACAAAAAACAATTCCAATTACACTTGGACATACTTGTCTTCCAATTCCACGAAGACACAAGAAGATACAAACAAAAATTTCGATTGCACTTAACAAATTTGTCTTCCAAAATTTCCTACAATGGTTTGGCAATAGCACAAAAATCTCTATGAATCAAACAAGAACATTAAAAGAAGAAAAACATGTCTGTGTGCACTATTTTTGTCTGAATATGTCGGGAATTGTATGAGGTGATGGAGTGTATTTGGCACCAAAAAATTCCCAGCAGGAACGCGCACACGTTCCTAGAAAATTCCCAATAGGAACGCGCACACGTTCCAACAATGTCTGTGCACTAAAGCACACATGTGTTCTAGGAATGCACACACATCACTCTTGGGCATAAACGATAAACAACCATAGCTCAATCAAGTCACAAAAGTGCGTGCGTGCTCTTAATGCAATGTATAGAGAATTTATTATAGACCAAACATATTTATGAATGAAGATGGATAGGAGTATGGGGAAAACTAAGGCCTAAGGGGTTAGGATTGAAAGTGTTTTCAAGGATAGAAAAATGGTTAGAGCACCAAGATGTGGGTGATGTGGGTGGAAGGGTTGTACAAAAGGTATATGGATAGTGCACTCAAGGCTCGAGTGTAGAGGGGGTTAAGGGTTGCGTATAAGTTATGCATAGGCTTAGATGGAGCTAGGGGGGTCTACGTCAAGCTCTAGGTCATCGTCTAAATCTAGCTCTAACTCTATGTTGTGGTCTAGGTAATGGCCTATGTCAAGCTCTATGTCATCATATAAATCTATCTCTAGCTCTATGTCGTGGTCTAGGTCTATGTCATGGTCATCGTATAGGTCTAGGCCATTCCCTAGGTGTTGCCATGTCTAGGTATTGCTATGTCTATGTTTAAGTCTAGTTCTTGACATGTCTAGGTCAAAGACATTTCTTTCCTTGTGATGTAGGGAGGGGGGATGCAAAGAGAGGAAGAAAGAGAGTGTGAGAGGGGGAGAAGGGAAGAAAAAGAGAGTGAGGGAAAAGGAGATAGAGAGGGGGGGTAGAAAGTCAAAGAGTGGGAAGAAGGGGGAAAAAGAGGGAAGGGTGGTTAGATCGATGAAAATAGAGCAAGGTGGGGAGAGTGGGGGATAGAGAGGGATGCAAATAAAAGGAGCGAGAGAGCAGGGGTTATATGCAAGAGGTAAAGAGATATGGGGGTAGAGATGGATTGTTTGAGAGTGTGACAGGGTAGGATAGGAAGACCAAGAGGGGGAGGGTAGAGAGAGAGAGGTTGGAGACAGAGTGAGAGTGAGACTAACAAAAATAAGAGAGATAAATAGGTGGTAGATGTAGGATATAAAGAGGGTAGAGATAATGGGAGGTGTTGAAAATACTAAGAC
>ML802930.1:76814-87215 GCA_009831015.1 Picea engelmannii
GGGGGGGGGGGGTGAATCAGTTGTTACTGTGCTTAAACAATTTATGACTATTCAAACAATTTTTAGTCTCTTCCAAGTGACCATAAATATTATACAAAATATGAACAACATGAGTAATGAACATCAGTCACACATAAGATATACAAAGAGACATATTTTCACGAGGAAACCCATAAAGGGAAAAAACCTCTTCTTCTTCGAATGATAGGTAGTCTTTTAATTTCTGTACATCATCTATGTTTTAGCACCAACTCAAAGTGAGGCTACTACATCTATTTTACAAGCTCCAACTTGTTGAGAGCACCAACTCTTTGGTTTCTCTAGCACCCACTAGAAGGAAGCACCAAATCCCTAAGTGTTCCAACACCAACTGGATGGAAGCACCTACTTCCACTCATACAAGAACCAACTTGTATACAGAAAAATCTGTGTTTTCCCAAGCACCACCCTGCCACCCTGTTTTTCTAGCCACAACTAGATGAAAGCTCCAACTTTCAATATTTAAGCACCAACTTGAATAATAGACGACTATAGTCCTCCTTAGCACCACCCTACCTCCTTGATTAAGAATAAATGAATGAATAACAAACAATACAGGTGTCTTACTTCTTACCCCTTCTTCTCCATTCTGCAATTCTTCTTTTCTTCTATCTATTCTGCAATTCTTCTCTTCTTTTATCTGTTCTACAATTCTTCTCTGCTTCAAACTGTTCTGCAATTCTGCTCTTACTTCTGTCTGTTCAACATCTATGAGTTTTATCTCACACTATGCATATTGTAATTTTACCTTTCTTACAGTTCAAGTCATTTTTCCAGTTCGCACAACCAACGTACCATAGTCATTCTGTTTCCATTTTATACTATACCCCCTATTCAGTTACACCTTGAATCTCCAAGAAAACGCCTTGGCAACTGAATCTCCAAACGTCCAATAACTATGATTCAGTTCTGCTAACTGAATCGTAACTGATCAATTAACTGTGAAGTGCAACAATAGCCCTTCGATCATATTCCCAATTAATCAACACCATTGGATTAATTTTGCAGGGTCTTGCGTTTATCTCATATGCCCACTGGCTGTGACCGAACACTAAGCATAATTGATTTCACGATTTCTCATTTCGACATTCTTGTGATGAAGGGTCTTGACTCTCCATGTCACAATTGCCGAAATAGAGCTTGGTTGCACTAGCTCCTCCCTCCAACTCTTGACGATGTGACCATGCGCTATGACCACTCACCAAACAAAGGAGCTCTTCGTGATTCTCACTTTTTTCATGAGTCTCATTGACTCCTCCAACTCCCAGTATCCGAAACTCATAAATGGAGCTAGATCAACGGTCCACGCTCTCCCTTTGATCTACCACTCAGATTAAATCGTGGTTTCATGTTTTACAATTTCAAAGGATAGAGCACCTCCTTCCTTTGACTTTCCAGTCAAGGAAAATCTGACCTCTCGCCACGTGTAGTCTGCATTCAATTGCCCATGACCCTCGATCCAAGGGTTCATATCAATCCTCAATCTGACGACCCAGATCATTTCAGGATATCGCATATTGCGAGTTCCCACACCATGCTCCATTGACTCCTCCAATGAGTAAGTCAGTGAAATTCTAGTCAAGGCCCTCCTTCAACGAGTCTGTTCTTGTTGACTTCAACACATTATCCGGGAACTAGACTTAGAAATTAGTTAGTACCTTGGGACCTGCATGCCTCCATGGCAGGCCTCCTTGCTTCCGAAAATGGGTTTACATCATTGACCATTGATTGGGTGATTCCATGAATGTTCGACTTCATCTCATCTATTCACATTCGCTGGAATGTACTAGGGTACCTTGGGAATCATTGACATCAATGGTGATTTCCCTTGCACTTGTTAGTGGTTTACCTCATTGACCGGTAATCAAGTGGTCTCTGCCATGTTCGACATTAGGGAATCTATTCACATGGTTAGACTCGTACTGCATCATGATCGGTAAGAAGACCCTGGGTTGAGTGATCACTCTGATATGTACTTTCCCCAGGTTGCGACAGAGTTTCTCTTGAATATTGACACACATACTGTCACATAGATCCACTTTGTATTGGTCCGTTGCTATGTCTTTTCGTCTCGTAGATCCACTATGTATTTTTCATAGCTACGATCAGTTCATGTCATGGAAGTATAGATCCACATTGTATCTTTGGTGGCTATACTCTTTGTTACTATAATTATGGATTCATAGTGTATCTTATGGCAGCCATACCTTGCAAGTATTTATCACTCAAGCATAGGTATGCCTGCCTTGGGTTTGAAACATATCGTAATATTTGTTTGATGGTTGTGTGCAACTTCTACCAGGTTCTCCGAGTCCATACCCTTGCTCGCAAAAGTCTGCAAAGTACTTCAGTCATCATTTTCTATCTTCTAAATTCACACTTTGGGGGGAAATCTGTTACACATCAAAATTAATCATTACAATGATGAACTATTGTCATCATTATTAATGTTGCAAGTGTCGCATTTTGGCCACAAGTGTCACAAATATAATATTGTCATCTTGCCCATGTCGTGTGTCGAATGACATCACAAAGACACTTGAGACACCTTCAAACTTCAAAGACTGGTTTAAGAAGGAGAAATCATATGATGAAGAGTACAACGAATTTTCCATGGAAAAGACCACTTAAAAATGATTTTTGAAGGTCAACGCTCCCCTACCCACTGTCAGGGAGTGCCAACACTCCCTACCCCTTTTTTGGGGAGCGGTGCAACACTCAGGACACCATTCTGGGGGAGCGTTGTGATTCTTTGAAGGTATTTTTGCAATCGCTCCCCTGCCCACTATCAGGGAGTGACAACACTCTGTACCCTCCTTTGGGGGAGCGTTGCAATGCTCTGTGCACCCTTTTGAGAAAATTTTGGGTTGTTGAGGAAAATCAAGAAAAATTCCCCTTCATCTTGGAAATCAGTTGGATTCGAATCTGAGGTCAAGGCTAGATCTTAGGGAATATCCACAACTAAAGGAGAAATATCATAGGGTCTCTCCAAGCTTATATAAGGAGGCCTTCTCATGGTAAAAACAGATGGTCGTTTAGAGGCATCAAAATTATGATCTCATAAGGGAGATTTATTAGTGAAGCATATGCATTTTGTTGGTGGATCATTTGAGCAAAGGGTCTGGACAAAGAGAGCTTGGTGAAGCTGCTACATATACATCTATGGTTGTAAGCACTTTGCTTTGTTTTCATTAATTTATATATGTGCTTGGCCTGTTTCCTTCAAATTCATGTATGTTTCATGATTTTTTTCTTTTTGATAGATCTATTTCGGAGAAAATCATAATAGGAATAGGAAGTATGTTTTGTTGTTGTTGTTCCTTCGATTGCAGGAATTTCTGAAGAACTTGGAGATCAAGATCAGCCTGGATCGAGCAAGGACAAACATTATTAAAGGTATTTATATCCCTCTCTTATTATTCCTTGACCAGTTTATCCTCATTAGAAGGAATGTCAGTGACCAAATTTAGAACCTTTCTGTCTTGGTCTTAAGAGTCTAGATCCCAAGAGGGAATCCACTTGTCCACATGGGGATTTCTCTGTAACAATCATATGTCACATATCTAAGTTTTCAAGGCAACCTCCTTCTTCCCCAATTCATACTCATCGCTTACATGGATTCACTTTCTTAGTAATGTTATTCCACTACACCTAGGGCATGTCCTATCTAATCATGATTTTTGATAAAATGTAAAACTCTATGGCCTTGTAAACAAGATGTTGTGAATAAAGTCTCTAGATGACAACGACAACAATATAAATGAGAATTCCTACAAAATGGTGTTATGAAAAACACGATATATATATGTCTGTGTGTGTGCGTGATAATAATAACCATACTCAATGTGATATCTACAACAACATGTGTTACAAATTGTGTTTATTCGAACATACCAAGGCTTGCATTTATGGAAACATCTTTGGCCCAAGTTAAGTGCACTATGTACTGTTATGAATCTCTCATAAAATTATGTTTGTGTAATGCCAACAAAGTGTTTAATATGGTGTTCACGGTCACTAGATCCCCTTCTCAATTTTATTACATGTTTTTGGTTGGAAGAAGGCCTAGTGTTCTCATGCCAGAAATCCTGAACTAGTCCCTTAACCGCTCCAATTAACTTCATGTCAAAATGAGGTAGCCTACAATTGAAGTCCCACAAATATGTTGGGCCACCTGTGTTGAGGCTATCTTGTCTATGTGAATAATTTCTAAGGGTTTTGACATTTCATTTCAAGAGGTGATGGGTTGGTTGTAGAAAATGATGTTTTCTTGTGATCTTTCTAACAATTTATCGTGAAAAGACACGACGCACTGCATTGCGGTCTTTAGAATGAGATTTCTTACCAATTCTTTGAAAAACATCTACAAGTTTTCTAACAATATGATAACTTGTTTCTACACTTTTAACTATTTTAATGCTTAAAATTCTCCTAAAAACAATGAAACTTCTAGATTTGAACAAAGCTAAAAATAATTGACATTTAACAACATCTAATTTTGGTTCAAAATATTGTTTAATGATTTTATAAGAGTGATAACGAATAGTAAGGTTAGGTAACTTACCGTCAAGCGATGCTAGATCAATTTCATAGACCTGAATGCATTTAGGATTTCTTCGACGCATAGTGCTCAATCTAGGTAGGGACGATGAACCCCTATTCTAGCACACTTGACCTCCCCGCTGTGGAGTTAACAATGTTGCAGTTCTTTCCCCTTCAATCACCGATGGATCAACTGTTTGAGGAGAGTGGACATGGGATTGACTAGTTTCTGGAACATTTAACTGTCCAACAAGAGATTTCACCATAGGAACTTCTTCATCACAATGTTGTACACTGGTTGCTTCTCTAATTTCATCCATTGTACAATCAACTCCAAGCAAATCCTCCATCATCTAGTCATCCACACAAAATTGTCTTGGTGAGATACTTGATGGATTTCTCTCTAATCAACTCTTGGTCTTTGCTTCTGTTGATGTAGGAGAAACACTAGCGACATATATTCCACTATAAATTGGATTTACCTCTTCTGAAAGCCTATGCTTTGACATATATAACTTTGATTTTTCTCTTTCTTCTTATATCTTTTCAACCGATTTCGTTTTTCTCAAGGACATTATTTCTTGAATCCGTTGGTTCCCCATGTTTAAAGATAAAAATTGTCTTCCAAACACCCACCACAAATTTGTCTTTGTATTATGTAATAAGGCACAACCAAGTGGAGAAATTTGTCTTTTATTACAAAAGAAGACAAATCTAATAATTCCAATTCCAATTCCAATTGCACTTGGAAAAATTTGTCTTCCAATTCCAAGAAGACGCAAGAAGATACAAACACCAATTCCAATTGCACTTTGAAAAACTTGTCTTCCAATTCCAAGTGGACACAAGAAGATACAAACAACAATTCCAATTGGACTTGGACAAATTTGTCTTCCAATTCCAAGAAGAAACAAGAAGATACAAAAAACAATTCCAATTACACCTGGAAATACTTGTCTTCCAATTCCATGAAGAAACAAGAAGATACAAAAAAAATTTCCAATTGCACTTAACAAATTTGTCTTCCAAAATTTCCTACAATGGTCTAGCGATAGCACAAAAATCTCTATGAATCAAACAAGAACATTAAAAGAAGAAAAACATGTCTGTGTGCGCTATTTTTGTTTGAATATGTCATGGATTGTATGAGTTGATGAAGTGTATTTGGCACCCAAAAATTCCTAGCAGGAGCGCGCACACGTTCCTAGAATGTCTGTGCACTAAAGCACACATGTGTTCTAGGAACGAGCGCACATGACTCTTTGCCATAAATGACAAACAACCATAGCTCAATCAAGTCACAAAAGTGCGTGCGTGCTCTTAATGCAATGTATAGAGAATTTATGATAGACCAAACATCTTTATGAATAAATATGGATAGGAGTATGGGGACAACTAAGGCCTAAGGGGTTAGGATTGAAAGTGTTTTCAAGGATAGAAAAATGGTTAGAGCACCAAGATGTGGGTGATGTGGGTGAAAGGGTTGTACAAAAGGTATATGGATAGTGCACTCAAGGCTCGAGTGTATAGGGGGTTAAGAGCTGCGTATAAGTTATGCATAGGCTTAGATGGAGCTAGGGGGGTCTATGTCAAGCTCTAGGTCATCGTCTAAATCTAGCTCTAACTCTAAGTCATGGTCTAGGTAATGGCCTATGTCAAGCTCTAGGTCATCATATAAATATATCTCTAGCTCTATGTCGTGGTTTAGGTCAATGGCATGGTCATCGTATAGGTCTAGGCCATTCCCCAGGTGTTGCCATGTCTAGGTATTGCTATGTCTATGTTTAGGTCTAGGTCTCGACATGTCTAGGTCAAGGCCATTTCTTTCCTTGTGATGTAGGGAGGGGGGATGCAAAGAGAGGAAGAAAGAGAGTGTGAGAGGGGGAGAAGGGAAGAAAAAGAGATTGAGGGACAAGGAGATAGAGAGTGGGGGTAGATAGTCAAAGAGTGGGAGGAAGGGGGAAAAAGAGGGAAGGGTGGTTATATCGATGAAAATAGAGCAAGGTGGGGAGAGTGGGGGAGAGAGAGGGATGCAAATAAAAGGAGCGAGAGAGAAGGGGTTAGATGCTAGAGGTAAAGAGATATGGGGGTAGAGATGGATTGTTTGAGGGTGTGACAGGGTAGGATAGGAAGACCAAGAGGGGGAGGGTGAAGAGAGAGAGGTTTTCGAGAGAGTGAGAGTGAGACTAACAAAAATAAGAGAGATAAATAGGTGGTAGATGTAGGAGATAAAGAGGGTACATATAGTGGGAGGTGTTGAAAATACTAATACAACTTAGAGGGGGGGGGGTGAATCAATTGTTACTATGCTTAAACAATTTATGACTATTCAAACAATTTTTAGTCTCTTCCAAGTGACCATCAATATTATACAACATATGAACAACATGAGTAATGGACACCAGTCACACATAATATATACACAGAGACAAATTTTCATGAGGAAACCCATAAAGGGAGAAAACCTCCTCTTCTTCGAATGATAGGCAGTCTTTTAAGTTCTGTACATCATCTATGTTTGAGCACCAACTCAAAGTGAGGCTACTACCTTTGTTTTATAAGCTCCAAATTTTTGAGAGCACCAACTCTCTGGTTTCTCTAACACCCACTAGAAGGAAGCACCAACTCCCTGAGTGTTCCAGCACCAACTGGATGGAAGCACCTACTTCCACTTATACAAGAACCAACTTGTATACAAAAAAATCTATGTTTTCCCAAGCACCACGCTGCCACCCTGTTTTTTTAGCCACAACTAGATGAAAGATCCAACTTTCAGTATTCAAGCACCAACTTGAATAACATAGGACTACAATCCTCCCTAGCACCACCCTACCTCCATGATTAAGAATAAATGACTGAATAAAAGACAATACAGGTGTCTTACTTCTTACCCCTTCTTTTATGTTATGCAATTCTTCTCTGATTCTATTTGTTATGCAATTCTTCTCTGCTTTTATCTGTTCTACAATTCTGCTCTTCTTCAAACTGCTCTGCAATTCTGCTCTTACTTTTGTTTGTTCAACATCTCTGAGTTTTATCTCACACTATGCATAATATAATTTTACCTTTCTTACAGTTCAACTCATTTGTCCAGTTCGAACAACCAACATGCCACAATCATTCCGTTTTCATTTTATCATATACCGCCTATTCAGTTACACCTTGAATCTACAAGAAAACGCCTCGGCAACTAAATCATGAAACGCCCAATAACTATGATTTAGTTCTGTTAACTGAATCGTAACTGATCAATTAACTGTGAAGTGCAACAATAGCCCTTCGATCATATTCCCAATTAATCAACACCATTGGATTAATTCCGTAGGGTCTCACATTTATCTCATATTCCCACTGGTTGTGACCGAACGCTAAGTAGAATTGATTTCACGATTTCGCATTTTGGCATTCTTGTGATGAAGGGTCTCGATTCTCCATGTCGCGATCTCCAAAATAGAGCTTGGATGCACTAGCGCCTCCCTCCAACTCTCGACAATGTGACCATGTGCTATGACCACTCGCCAAACAAATGAGCTCTTCGTGATTTCACACTTTTGTTGTGAGTCTCATTGACTCCTCCAACTCCCGATATCTGAAACTCCGAAATGGAGCCAGATCAACGGTCCACGCTCTCCCTTTGATTGATGACTCAGATTAAATCGTTGTTTCATGTTTCACGATTTCAAAGGATAGAGAACCTCCTTCCTTTGAATTTCCAGTCAAGGAAAAGCTGACCTCTCACCACGTGTATTCTTTATGAAACTGTCCACGACCCTCGATCCAAGGGTTTTGATCAATCCTTGATCCGACGACCCAGATCATTTTGGGATATCACATATCGCGAGTTCCCACACCATGCTCCGTTGACTCCTCCAATGTGTAATTCATTGAAATTCTAGTCACTCACCACATGTCCTTCTTTAAGATGGACGGTCCTCCTGATTTCAGGACTTTGTAAGCCTGCTTCATCTTGCACGTAAAGATCGTGATCCTTCTTATGGATCCAAGGACAGTTAATATTTGGGCTCATATTTGACGCCTGAGATCTGTTCTCTTCTATTGTGCACTCCTCCTATCTGAATTCAGATCTAACGGTCATCGGGAATTCTGAATGGGATCCAATGATCACTATTTCTATTCACCATTGATCATTTCCATGCCATTATCGCTACACTGCTGATCTGTGCCATCAATGACAAACACGCACACGTTGTCTTCTGTCTGTAAGTATACCAACAATCTCCCCCTTTGGCATTGATGACAACCTTGAACCTGAAGAATTGAACTCTGCACTCTCTTCCTGGACTACTACTCTACCTATTGAACATGCACCCAAACATACCACTGTAGCATCCTTACCACACTGCTTACCACACTTTTTCTCCCCCTTTGAAATCAATGTCAAATAAGAAACATGCTCCCCCTAAACTGTTGCAATACATCTCGAAAGTATCAGATATGTGACAATCACATACTCCCCCTGACAAGGTGAACATATTAGACAAATGAAGATATAACCCCCAAATTTTGACGAAGATATCCAAAAGGTGTTGCTGCTAAAGGTTTAGTAAAGATATCAACTATTTGTTCCATGGAAGGAATATAATTCACCTGGACAATTCTGTTTGTAACCTGTTCTCTGAGAAAATGATATTTTATTGGTATATGCTTTGACTTTGAATGAAGTACATGATTCTTAGAGAGACTGATGGCACTGGTGTTACCACAGTGAAGTGGAATGAGATCAGTATAAGTTACCTTCAAATCTACAAGAATTTGTATCATCCATAGAATTTGTGTGCAACAAGTAGAAACAACAATGTATTCTGCCTCTGTAGTTGATAAGGAGATGGATCCCTGCTTCTTAAAAATCCATGCTACTAACGAGTTACCTAGGAAGAATGCTCCTCCACAGGTGTTCTTTCTCTCATCCACATAGTTTGCCCAATCAACATCTGAATAAGTAATTAATTGAAAGTTCTGATTTCTAGGATACCAAAGAACATAAGCCATTATGACCTTCAAGTACTTGAATATCCTAGTTACAACTACTAAATGACTTTGTTTAGGAGCATACTGATAACGACCTACCATTCCAACAACTTGCATTATACCAGGACGAGATGCTGTGATGTATAGAAGATTTCTTATCATTGATCGATATGTCCTTTGATCAACATAACGTGAAATATCATCTTTACAGAGTTTACGACCGACCACCATAGGTGTACTAACATGAGAAGAATCTTCCATATGGAACTTCTTCAACATCTCTTTCATATATTTTTCTTGAGTGATAAATATTCCTGTAGAGATTTGATGTACTTGTAAACAAGGAAAGTATGACAGTTCGCCTATCACGGACATCTCAAACTCTGCTTGCATAGAGTTAGCAAACCACTTCAGACTTGATGTAGAGATTGCTGTCAACAATACCTTTCTTGAACCCTTTGTCTTGTAAAAATTTATCCAGTCTATAATACCAAGCTCATGGTGCTTGTTTCAGTCCATATAAATCCTTCTTCATCTTGCAAACATAATCAGGATTATCCATCAATGGGAATCCTTCAGGTTGTTCCATATATACTTCTTCCTCTAGATCTCCATTAAGAAATGATGTCTTAACATCCATCTGATAAACTTTAAATTTCTTATGACATGAATATGGAAGAAACATTATGATGGCTTCCAATCTTGCCACTGGTGCAAAAGTTTCATCAAAATCCTAACCTTCAACTTGTGCATACCCTTTACAGACCAATCTGGCTTTATTTCTAACAACTTGTCCTTTTTCATTCATTTTATTCTTGAACACCCATTTGG
>ML802930.1:95663-111954 GCA_009831015.1 Picea engelmannii
TGTGTGTCTTCTGTGTTTTGTTTCTGCATTTGTTTTATTTTATTTCTCCACGGTCCTGTTTTTCTAACAAAAAGCTGACCTCTCGCCACGTGTAGTCTGCATCCAACTGTCCACGACCCTCGATCCAAGGGTTCATATCAATCCTCAATCTGATGGCCCAGATCATTTCAGGATATCACATATCGCGAGTTCCCAGACCATGCTCTGTTGACTCCTCCAATGTGTAAGTCAGTGAAATTCTAGTCACTCGCCACATGTCCTTCTTGAAGATGGACGGTCCTCCTGCTTTTGGGACTTTGTAAGCCCGCTTCATCTTGCATGTAAAGATCATGCTCCTTCTTCTGGATCCAACGATGGTCGGTCTTCGGGCTCAGATCTGACGCGTGAGATCTATTCTCTTCTACTGCGCGCTCCTCCTATATGAATTCATATCTGATGGTCATTGGGAATTCTGAACGAGATCCAATGGCCACTATTTCTCTTCACTATTTATCATTTCCATGCCATTATCATTGCATTTCTAATCATGTTGATCTGCGCCATCAATTACAAACATGCACACGTTGTCTTCTGTTTGTAAGTATGCCAACAGGAGGGAGGGACAAAGGGGAGGAGGAAGGGGGAGAGAGACAAGGAGAGAGAGGAGGAGACTTGGATGGGTTGAGAGAGAGAGAGAAGGCGGGGGAGTGAGATTGAGACTAACAACAAGGAGAGATAGAAAGAGGTGGTAGATGTAGGAGAGAAAGAAATAAGAGATAGTGGGAGGGAGGGGGAGATATAAAAGGAGGAGGGGTGTAGAGAGAGAATGTGTGAGTGTGAGAGGGGGGGAAGAGCAAGAAAGAGAGGAGGGCTAGACAAGGGGTGTTTGAGTGTGTGATAGGGAGGGAGAGGTAGAAAAAGAGAGGGGGGAGAGAGAGAGTGAGAGGAAGGGGGGGAGAGATAGTGGGGAGGGGTAGATGTATGAGAGAGAGAGAGCGAAGAGATAGTGGGAGGGATGGTGGAGAGAGAGAGGGGGAGGGTGGAGGGGGTATAGAGAGAATGAGATTGAGTGTGAGAGGTGTTGAAATATTGTAACTTCGAAGAATATTCTACCTGAGAGAGAGTTGAATAATATTATTATATTATATTTAATTAGGCCCTATTGTGCCTTAGTAAAAGTTGGCCCTATCATGCCTTGACAGTTAATTGTAAATTAGGAGGGTAAAGTGACAATTCGGCCCAGACCTAATTATAAGATGGCCATACCACTATTTATAAGAGAGGCTAGTTCCTCATTTGGACACACACATCCAACTCTGCAGTACGCAAGTCTTGGAGGAGAAACTGTTGCAACTGGGGGTGACATCAAGGAGGGTTTTGGTCTATCTCTTGGTATTTATTAGTTAAGTGGTGCACTACTCTTCCTAGTGAAGGAGTAGAGGAGGATATTTTTTTCGGTCTTTGGTATATCTATATTGAGGAAGTTTTTGTTGAGTTTTCTTCCCCATGAGGGTTTCCCAAGATAATCTATGTGTCTCTATTGTTTCTGTGATTGACTCTATTTCAATGATCTTATTTATGAAACTAATGTGATAAATGATTATAACAATAAAGAAGAATCATAACTACTAGATGTATAAGTAAAAAATTCAACATGGTATCAAAGCAGGCCTGAAAGATACCAATTCACATTTTATAAGAAGTGGCTAGCTTCAACACTCTCTCTCCAAGATTTAGTTTCATTATTGCAGCTACTGCAAAATTAGGGTTTCTGGATAAAACCTAAGTGTGAAGTTTTCCTTGTTTGAGGAGGACGTTGGAGAAAGTAACCACACCTAGGAACTCAACTTAGGAGGGCACATCTAGTCCCTGAATCAGAATACTGAAATTTGAATTTTGAGAAATTAGGGTTTCCTGATAAAACCCTAAGTTGCAGTTGGAATTGTAGTTGCAGTTGCAGTTGTGGTATCAGTTGCATTTGCAGTGCCAGTTCCTTCGTGCCAATTCCTTCATGCCAGTTGTAGCACCATTTGCAGTGAATTTTTTTGTGAAGTGTTGGGACTGCTTTTGATTTTCCTAGTGTGCCTTACCCTAGCAAATCTCCATCTACCTTTAAATTACAAATTGAAGCACCTTTGAAGTTTTTAAGGTTCATTATTACTTCCCGCTACTGTCAGATGGTGCCACTACCTGCCGATACTACCAAAGGTATGTACTTACATATGTTTAAAATATATCATTATTTTAAAGGGTATTTGTAGGAGAAATGATCTTTTGTCTAAACAACAGTCTTAGATCCAACACATTCAGAGGAACTATGTACCCCAGGTTTGATTACTTTGATATGCCTCTACTTGTTATGGCATTATTGTAATCTTATGAATATTCATGTTGAATTTTGATCTGTTGAAGTCATCATACTAACCATTAGTAAAAATTAAAGTCAAAGTATTATAATGATTAAAGTTGAGATTATAGAGTTTATTCCCTAACTCAGATTTCTATCAAGATAACAAATTGTCTTAGTACATAAGACATTTTGAAGAAAATACTTGTCATCTTGAATGAAGGAGACTCGAAAGAAAAAAAACACACTCATTCTTGGGGAAAATACTCCAAGTTTCAGGTTTGAATGATTAAATTGATACGATTCAAATTTACACATATCAAGTTTGATAACTACTAAACACTATAGTCGTGATAACAATATTTGAAAAGTTTAATTATTGAATACTTGGTAGCATGTGAGCACTATTGAGATAAATTCTTACTGTAATAATTTACTAGATATAACTAACATCTCCTCTAGGAGAAACATCTTATTTTGTTTCCAGGTTACCATGGAGGACTGATTGATCACAACACTAGAAGAGTGTTTCTCTCATTCCTTATTATTGTATTTCTTACTTTTTACCCTTGTTTCAGGAAGGTCACAAGTGATATCTCTAAAGGAGCTACCATGATGATTGTTCTTGCTATTGTTTTATTATTATTATTATAAAGAGTATTATTCTTGTTTGTTATTTCTCCGTTGTTGTTCTAGTTTTGGGCAGGTCACAGGTGATAACCTTGAGGAAGCTATAGTGACAGTTGTAGGAGGAAACATATTAGATGAGACATGGAGAAAACTATCCAAGTTGTATACATAACCGTATACATCCATGTACCAAAGAAGATGAAGACGAAGATACTTTTGAGATACAAAGTATCTCATATGGAGATTGATTGTAAGGAGAAAAAGGCTCCAAAGATGACCGAACATTAGAATAGAATTCACAGTAGACTTGGTCAAGAGATAATGAAGCCACCTTGACATGAAGCATAATTTGTTTGAAGTCTAACTCAAATTTTCATATTAAGACTTGGTATTCAACACCAAGTATATCCTGCAGAGACTATGATGTTTATTGTAGACTCAGAAGAAATCAAGACTCAGAGTAAGCCCGATCTCATAAAGGATAAGATGGGAAAAGAGACATCTTCCAGGAATGGAAGACAGATGCCATGAGTTGAAAAGACTAGATTATAGCTTCAGAGACCTCTAGGAGACATGAAATATCCTGAGAATATTCCCTTGTTTTAGTGACAGAGGATGAATCCAGTCAGAAGGACTGGGATATGGATTCCCCCCTAAGACTAGAAGGGATGTCAATAGTGACTTTTAAGATTGATCTAACAGAACAAACATGTTGTGGATAATGGTATAAAGATGTACAAAGCCTGATTTGTGTCTAGAGGATTCTCCCAACAAGAGGGAGAAGAATATGAAGAATCACTTGCTCCAGTAATCGAATAAATAGTTACAGTGTTCGTGAAGACAACCAGAACAACCACGATTTTGATATAGTATGAGATTTAGAGGGAGCAATCCCTGTATTTGAGATTGATTTGCCTCCATGAAAGAAGAAAATATACCTTCAGTTTCATATGAAGTTGTTTCCATGATATAATAGAGAAGTCATTCATAAATAATAGAAGCAGGTATAGAGTCTCGGCTCCAGAAGGAATAGTTGCAGAAAAAGTAGAGGAAATACTCTCAGGAAGTGAGACAAATAGTGCTTTGCAAAAAACACATAGAACCAACACATTATTATGCAGATTGAGTTGCAATTGAGCAAGTGTACTAGGTTGGTACAATGTGATGTGAAAATTTGGTTTTGAAATACAAGACATGAAGACTCATGTATGCAATTTGAAGCAACATCCAAAATCTTGGTATGGCAGGATTGATAGTTTTATGATGAGATTGGGATTTACCAAGAGTAAAGCTCATTCTAATCTTTACTTAAAGGTTATGAATGATGAGCCAATTGTATTGCTACTATATGTGGATGACTTATTCTTGACATGAGAAGAAAATCTCATCACAATATTGAAAAAGGAAGCTCGTTGCAGAATTTGAGATGAAAGACCTAGGCATGATGCATTATTTCTTAGGTCTTGAAGTTTGACAGAGCCCAAAGAATATCTTCCTTAATGAAGGGATGTATACAGTTGAAATACTGAAGAAGTTTGACATGTTGGAATGTAAAGCCATGGCCACACCCATGGAGATGAATTTGAAGCTCCTGGTTGATGCTTCGTCAGAGTTGGTTGATGTTACTCTATACATACATATTATTGGTTCATTGATGTATCTGACGAATACCAGGACAAATGTATTCTTTGCCGTGAACACCTTGAGTCAGTATCTAATGGATCCCATACGTTTTCAACTTGCACTTGCAAAGCATGTGATGAGATACCTTAAGGATACGTTGGAATATGGCCTCTATTATACTGGAGACTGTGACTTCATATTTTATGGCTATACTGATTTAGATTGGGATGGAAGTTCTTCAGACAAAAAAAAAGTACTTCAGGATGTTGTTTCAGTTTGGGGTCAGCCATGACTTTGTGGCAAAGCAGAGTACATTGCAACATGCTCCGCTAGTTGTGAAGCCATATGGATTTGGAAGTTGTTGACAAGTCTATTTGACTTAGAGATGGAAGCTACCATGATTCTATGTGATAAATAGAGTTGCATAAAGATGACAGAGAACCCAATGTTCCATGATAAGACGAAGCACATAGTTATTCGGTATCACTACAATTCATGACATGGTGCAAAAGGGAATTGTAAAGCTCCAATATGTTGACACATATGAGTAAGTTGCAGATGTGTTGACTAAGCCTTTGTCTCATGTGAAGTTTGAGTACTTACGAGACAAGATTGGTGTAGTCTGAAAGGACCTCCCTTGAAAGGGGGAGTGATGTTGATGATACTATGGTATCCTGACCAAAAATATGTAGCTCAATTAGGATTTTATATCTTATGGGACTCATCATCTCTAGAAAGATCCCGAAGGTCCAGTAAGGATGGTCTGTCAGAGTACCTGTGCATGTATATGCCAACTGTGGTCAATAATGGTAGCTCAGTTAGGATTTTATATCCTAGGGAATATTATGATTCCCGGGTAGGTCCCAAAGGTATCGTAAGGATGGTCTGTCAGAGTACCACATGGTAGTTCAGTTAGGATTCTATATCCTAGGTAATCTTATGATTCCTGGGTAGATCCTGAAGGTCCGGTAAGGACGGTCTGTCAGAGTACCACAAATATTGTTGTTGATGAACCTACCTCATTCTGTTTCCACATATTGACATTGTTGTTCCAGCTTCGTGATGTTGATGTTGTTGTTCCAACTTCGTGTTGATGATGATGATGTTATTCCAACTTCATGCTGTTGTTGATGATGATGATGTTATTCCAATCTCATGCTATTGATGATGATGATGTTATTCCAACTTGGTGCTGTTGATGTTGATGTTACAACTTCATGCTATTGATGACGATGATGTTACTCCAGCTCTGCATTGAAGATGATGATGATGTTCAGTTTCTACTGATGTTGATTGTTATCCCCTATCCTAGGGAGAACTAAGGATATTATGTCTCGAGGCGCACAGGTCCTAGACAGGAGTACTGAGAGAAATATTGACTTGATCTTGGCCATGTATGGCCCATCCTTTCTTCAACGCCTCCCATATATCAACAACAACAACATCCATCCCATCAAGCTTGGTTCTAAAGTAACAATGGGTCTTGCTCCATGAGGTAATGAGTTCGAGTATCATGGTATGTGTCACTCTGATTCTAAAAACATTTGAATATGTGCATTTAATTATCTTTTGCTTCATGAAGTTTGCTTGGACATTATGCCTTTTGACTTGCCCATACCTGGGGGGGATGATAGAGTGCCCTAGCAAGTTGGTTCCCTTAGGGATGAGTTTCCACTAGGTGGGTCTATGAAAGGTCATCGTCCATTCCTTCCATACTTATCACTTTTCATCATTTTCCCTCTCATCTATCCCCTACATTGGTTCGAGAATTGGGGTTTCCAAGCTAGTAAGGGTTGTACCTTGGCTTGTGGGAAGAAGGGGCTAAAGGCCCAGAGGGTAAAAGTAGCTGACAAAAGTTAAAAGCCAAGATCTAACCTTGATATGATTCACCCAGGGATCCCTGATAAAGTAATAAAAGGATTCTCAACAAGAAAAAGGGGGGACCCATTAAATAAAATAAAACTCAAGACTTAGTTGGTGGATAGGGGGTCTCATCATGAGCCAGCCTATTAGGTCCATGGGATTGTAGAGGTATAGAAAATACTATTCATCTGGTCACCATGCCAAGGTAGTGGCTCTTGGTGGCATAGTCAAGAGAAAGGGGGTCTCATCATGAGCCAACCTTCTCATCTCTGTGAAATGCTTGTGGGTAATGATGTCACCACTGGTCACCACACCAGGGAAATGTCCTACAACTATTCTCTTGAAAGAAAAAACACTAAGACAAAGAGTAAAAAAGCATTGAATGGGATAGGAAACAATTTCATCCATGACAAGGTGCAACTCACTCTCTATAGAGGGACCCACAAGTAAGAACTACATTTCCATGTTATCACTACACCCCTTGCCCAAACATCCCCCACACCATCTCATGCATTTACATGACCTAGAGAATTATCCCACACCTAAGGAGAATTAGCTCAATAGGACATCTTGAAACCATCTCCAAACCTGACTTGTAGAATAACATAACGTCTTTGAGCACTTGTATGGGAAAAGGGGGGTTCTATGCACATGTTTAGGTAACTTGATTATCAGATGTGATTGACATTGCTATGATCCCTATGACTTATGAGCCCATGGAGGGAGTAATTGTTGTTGTTGTAGGACCATGCCCGATGAACATGTACATATGGGGAGATCATTATCTCAGACCTCCATAGGGATAAAATCCCACCAGATGGATGCTGAAACCCCAGCCAGGGGCAGAGGGATACCAGAGGCTTGCACAAGAGAAAAGGGAGGACGTTCCACCAGAGGAAATTTGGCAGGCCTGGACCTAGGGGGTCTTTCCCTCACACCATGACGTTGGCCCTTGAAGGCTCCTGACGTCATCATTCAGAGCCTTGATGCCATCCAATTGGGGTATTCGACATGAGGACGACTATGGTTGGCACATGTGGCAGTTCTTGAGGGGTTTTGAGCCCCAATGTTTCACTTTGGAAGCCTAGCGTTCTAAGAGGGGAGCCAACGTCACCCTAGGAAGGGAACAACGTCACCCTAAAAATATGAAATTAGGGTTTTATTTGTCAATTTTATGTAAAACTGGATTTTTGATGTAAACTGGCCATGTCAGCCTTTTTTGACCTAAAATTTAATTAAGGGTCTTGTGTATTGTATAAATAAGAGATCAAAATCTCATTTTTATTCATCACCTTTCACTCACACAAGTGTGAGGCCTAAAATTTGGCCTCTTTTAAGGCTTATTGGTTGAACTAAGTGGTGTACAACTCTTGGAGGGAGCTTTTATTGGTGTATTTTTTCATTTTCATGGTGGAAAGTATTCAACTAGGGTTTGTGACTAGATTATTCTTGGTGAAGGAAGTAGAAATATGCAATCCTTATTTATTTTGAATAGTTATGGTATTTTTTACTTGTTCATTTATAATATTATGAAATTGCTAGTGTGAAACCCTAGGAGAAAAGAACATGTTATTGTCCTTCTCTTAATAGGTATCCACCTACTTGATTTTGCTAGAAGACACCTCCCTTGAAGGATATAATAGAGCCCTAACTTAGTAGAACTCTAGTACTATTGCTTCATTAAGCTTTCATTTTTGTTTCAAGCTTGACCTAAAGAAGTAGGAAAATCGCTAGGGCCTAGGGTTACCTACTTCCTAGAAACTTTTTCCTTCTAGGGTTTTGGATGATTGAGGTCTTAGGTTACTAACACCTCAACCATCCTCCCTCTTGTCTTTATCTCACCCATTATCATTTGTTTCCCTCTAAGAATTGTCACTGCAATAGTGATTCCATTTACCCTAAAGGCAGTAGTTCACACCTTACAAGTGATTGATTGACTAAAACAACCTTTAAACCATCTACTTCAATATCTTTACTAACCATTTCTAACCTTGGATTAGACTAACTTACTAACTATCTTGATGTTGTTGCAAAATATAGCTACAATCATCTATGACAACAACAATAGCACCTTAAAAGCAAGTGCTAAAGCCGATTTTACATTGCCTTCATTGCTTCCGACAAATACCAGCATTTTGCCAAGTTTAGGTTATCATTTTTGGTAATTATTGAAGCTTTGTTGAGGCATAATTGTGAAGCTATTACTATATATACATTGCTGTTATAGATATTTTTGTTGCTTAATCTTTTATATCAGCTATGCTTTTATTCAAATTCTATGGTTTTATGAAGCACTAACATCAATTGGTACTTGCAAATAGTGTTTTTCTTGTTGTCTTTTTCTAGGAAGGCAAACTTAAGTAATTCTTTGATTCCCCTTCTTAAAAAATTTGGGACTTTTTGATCAAAGTGCCCTGTGAGAGGGGCATGACTTTCTTGATACTCTTACCTTAGCCTTCTCAAACCCACAGGTCACCGGGGACGTCTCCCTTGGGGTAATACCCCTAAATAGAAAGAGGTGTCTTGTTTATGTGATAGTGATAGGACAACCTCCTGTTACACCAATTTATTGTTCACTTACCTTTGGATTTTGGGCAAGTACAAATTGTGTGATAACATTGATGATGAGAAAAAATTCTGATGACCTATAGATATGAATGACATTGTTCCTGATACTGATGACGATGTCCCCTCCTCTTGATGATGTATTGAGTAAGTCAATTGTTATTGATGTTGTCAGTGGAATACCCTTCTTGTTAAGGGGGAGTGTTGAAATATTGTAGCTTCGAAGAATATTCTACCTGAGAGAGAGTTGAATAATATTATTATATTATATTTAATTAGGCTCTATTATGCCTTGGTAAAAGTCGAACCTATTGTGCCTTGACAATTAATTGTAAATTAAGAGGTTAAAGTGACAGGTTGGCCAAGACCTAATTATAGGCTAGCCATACCACTATTTATAAGAGAGGCTATTGCCTCATTTGGACACACATATCCATCTCTGTAGTGCACAAGTCTTCGAGGAGAAATTGCTACAATTGGGGGTGACGTCAAGGAGGGTTTTGGTCTATCTCTTGGTATTTCTTGGTTAAGTGGCACACTACTCTTCCTAGTGAAGGAGTAGAGGAGGATCTTCTGTTCGATCTTTGGTATATCTATATGGAGGAAGTTTTTGTTGGGTTTTCTTCTCCATGAGGGTTTCCCATGATAATCTATGTGTCTCTATTGTTTCTATGATTTCCTCTCTTTCAGTGATCTTATTTATGTGCCTAATGTGCTAAATGATTATAATAATAAATAAGAACCACAACAGTTAGCTGTATAAGTAAAAACTTCAACAAGAGGAAGTGGGGAGATAGAGGGAAGGGGGGTAGAGATATAGAAAGAGAGAAATAGGGGGAGAGTAGAGGAGAGAGAGGGAGGAGGATATAGTGAGAGTGAGACTAAAAACAATGAGAGAGAGAAGAGGTGGTAGATGTATGAGAGAGAGAGAGAGGAGAGATAGTGGGAGGGAGGGGGGGAGATAGAGAGAGAGGGGGTTAAAGAGATAATGTGTGAGTGTGAGAGGGGGGGAAGATAAATAAATAGAGGGGGGAATGGACAAGGAGTATTTGAGTATGTGAGAGGGAGGGAGAGGGAGACAATGAGAGCAAGTAGAGAGAAAGTGAGAGGAAGGGGGAGAGAGATAGTGGGGAGGGGTATATGTACGAGAGAGACAACATAGAGATAGTGGGAGGGAGGGGGGATCGAGAGAGGGAGGGAGGAGGGGGTGGAGAGAGAGTGAGACTGATTGTGATAGGAAGGGGGGAGATAGAGGGGGTGGGGTGGGTAGAGAGATATACAGAGAGAAATGGGGGGAGGCTAGAGGAGAGAGAGGGCGGGGGATATAGTGAGAGTGAGACTAACATCAATGAGAAAGAGAAAGAGGTGGTAGATGTAGGAGAGAAAGAAAGGAGATATATTGGGAGGGAGGGGGNAGGAGGGGGGTAGAGAGAGAATGTGTGAGTGTGAGAGGGGGGAAGAGAAATAAAGAGAGGGGGGTTGGACAAGGACGGGTTTGAGAGAGAGTGAGATTGATTATGAGAGGAAGGGGGGAGATATAGGCAAGGGGGGGTAGAGATATATAAATAGAGAAATGGGGGATAGAAAGTGTTTGTGCGAAAGTGTGGGAGGAAGAGGGAGGTAGAGAGTGAGTGTGTTAAAGTGTGGGAGGGAGAGAGAGGAAGACATAGAGGAGGGATATAAAGTGTGTGTGTGAGAGTGTGGGAGGGAGAGAGAGGAATAAATAGAGAGGGGATATAAAGTGTGTGTACGAGAGTGTGGGAGGGAGAGAGAGGAAGACGAAGAGGGGAGGTAGAGAGTGAGTGTGTTAAAGTGTGGGAGGGAGAGAGAGGAAGACATATAGGGGGTTAAAAAGTGTTGATGTTTTGGTAGATGCAGGAGGTATTAAACTCCATGGATGAACCTTTGACTAGAATAGAATATTCCGGAAGCAAGATAAAACCTAAATAGATGTGTGAAAACCCTGGAAGACAAGTCGGCTCAGTAGAATAAGTAATATTGAAGTATCATATGAAGAAAAGGACTGGTTGGCCCTGCTTGAAGAGACACATGTTCACCTGATCATATTAGTATAAATAGAAGGCTCTTGAGCTCATTTGGTAAAACACTCACACTCAAGAAAATGGTGTGCAAATCTAGAGGAAGAGTGCAGCTGCAACAACTGCAACTGGGTACTGGTCTTGGTCTATGGTTTCGGACTTTCTGCTTGGTGTGCTCTCTCTCTTAGTTATCCTTTGGGTCTAGTGCTGCTTCCAAAATCATTCTATCTGTCAAAGGTTACGATGCTCGGGGGTGGATGCATGCCTATGGATGGGTGACAATATTGTGATATTGTCCATGGTTAAACGAGAAAAATATTCTAATAGGTTATGGGCCCACACCACCTTCAAAACAATCTAACCACTGGAAGGTAGATTTGCAACTCTCTTTCAAGCTTGCTATAGCACAATTGTAGTTGTAGTTCTAGTTCCTTTGTGCCAGTTCTTTCAAGCCAGTTCCTTCGTTCCAATTGCAACACCATTTGTAGTGCCAATTACAGTGCTAGTTGCAACACCAGTTATAGTGCCAATTGCAACACCAATTGTAGTGCCAATTGCAACACCAATTGTAGTGCCAACACTAATTGCAGTACCAGTTGCAGTACTAGTTGGAGTGGAAGTTTCTGTGAAGTATTGGGACTAATTTTTGGTTATTCTAGTGCACCCTAACCCAACACATCTCCTGGTGCCCTCAACCATAAAAAATGTCAAATTTAAATTTTTGGGTCAAAGTCAAGGTTTGACTAGTAAAAGTCAAAATAATGGCCGAGGTCAAAGTCAAAGACAATCATGACTTCCTCCATAAAATCAGAGTGGAGCAACAGAAGCATGGTCTCTTGGTAGAGCATGGAAGACAAGGATTGACATCATCCTTACAAAGAACAAAGGGAAAAATTATGGAACCATAGAATAAAGAGTAGGCGTCAAAAGATGAAGAGTTTGATTTTTGGAGCTTCCAAGCACATGAACGTGGAGTAGGAGAAACAATAAAAAGCAACTACTATAGATCTGAATCTCTGGAAATAAAATGGATCTTTGTCCAAGAAGCAATCATAGAGCTAGAAAGATCTCATATCTAATACATTCATAGGAACAACACACTCTCCAGGTTGGAAAGAATACTTGTCTCAAAAGAAAAGCAACTCAAGCAGAACAATAGTCAGACTCCAGGTTAGCATATTATGTTTGATATTTTTATCATTGCTTCTTTAGTGAGTATTGCAATCCTTTAGATTTTATAAATACTAGGAACATATGAATACTTAGTAGCATGTACTATTAATATAAATGCTTACTGTATTTAATTGTAATGTGAACTAACATATCCTCTAAGAGATATTTATTGTATTTAATGCTATAATGAATTACCATGAAATTGATATGTTCTTATATAAAATTCTATTGTATTGGAAATAATTTTGTTCTTGTTGTTTTTGTTTCGGCCAGGTTATCCTACATATTCCAGGAAGGTTACCACAGAAAAACAAGACTTGAAAGGAATTAGAGAGAGTCAAACTTTAGAGGGAGTTAGTGATCGAGAAGAAGCAAGGTTTCATGACACTTTGCAGGATGCATAAGGACATGCAACAGACAGAAGCATGGTTTGAGGATTCTCTTAGTTAAAAGGATTTGATGGAATAATTCGAAAATAAGGATCTTGTAGGATTCATACCGAGTTGTAGGCCTTTGAGCCGAGTTGTAGGCCTTTGTGTTGAGTTGTAGGATTTGTGCCGAGTTGTAGACCTTCGTGTCAAGCTGTAGGCCTTTGTGCCAAGTTGTATGCCTTTGTGCCGAGTTGTAGGCCTTGTGCCGAGTTGTAGTCTTTATGCCGAGCTGTAGGCTACTCCAATAAGATGGTCTGGTATGCCGAGTTGTTTCTACATTAGTGAGACAGTTTGGTATGCTAGTGGCGTAGTCGAGAACCTATATGGCTATGATGGTGTTGCTCGTAATATGATATGGGTGATCATGAGATAACCTGTGTAGCTCTGGTGATGCTATCAGTTTGCAAGGCCATGTAGGTATTTCCCATGCCATGTAAGATGTATGGATAATGATGATAGTAATGATGATACTCATGACATGGGTGTAGCCATGGGTGAGCACGCCATGTGGGTGTATCCCATGACGATGATGGTGACACACACTATGATATGTAGCTCTAGTATTCTCTAGCGGGTTGTGGCCCCTAGACGAGATTGACAGGTCCACATGGGTGTAGCCATGTGTGACATAATGATGCTACCAGTAGAATGGTATGCATAAGAATGATAAGAGGATCATGGCATAACAAGCAAGGCTATGAAGATTAGAAGGGAACATCAAGGTTAAATACCTCCCTAGCTAAGAGGGAGTATTGATGTTTTGGTAGCTGTAGGAGGTATTGACCTTTATGGTGCCCTCAACCATAAAAAACGTCAAAGTTAAATTTTTGGGTCAAAGTCAAAATAATGGTCGAGGTCAAAGTCAAAGACAATCATGAATTCCTCCATAAAATCAGAGTGGCGCAATAGAAGCATGGTCTCTTGGTAGAGCATGGAAGACAAGGATTGACATAATCCTTGCAAAGAACAAAAAGAAAAATTATGGAACCACAGACTGAAGAGCAGGCTTCAAAAGATGAAGAGTTTGATTTTTGGAGCTTCCAAGCACATGAACGTGGAGTAGGAGAAAAAATTAAAAACAACTACTGTAGATCTGAATCTCTGGAAAGAAAAGGGATCTTTGTCCAAGAAGCAATCGTAAAGCCAGAAAGATCTCAGATCTAATACATTCATAGAAACAACACACTCTCCAGGTTGGAAATAATACCTGTCTCAGAAGAAAAGCAACTTAAGCAGAACAATAGTCAGACTCTAGGTTAACATATTAGGTTTGATATTTTTATCATTGCTGCTTCAGTGAGTATTGCAATCCTTTAAATTTTATTAATACTAGGAATAAATGAATACTTAGTAGCATGTACTATTAATATAAATGCTTATTGTATTTAATTGTAATGTGAACTAACATATCCTCTAAGAGATGTTTATTTTATTTAATGCTATAATGAATTACCATGAAATTGATATGTTCTTATATAAAATTCTATTATATTGGAAATAATTTTGCTCTTGTTGTTTCTGTTTCGACCAGGTTATCCTATGTATTCCAGGAAGGTTACCACATAAAAACAAGACTTGAAAGGACTTAGAGGGAGTCAAACTTCAAAGGGAGTCAGTGATCGGGAAGAAGCAAGGTTTCGTGACACTTTGTAGGATGCATGGGGACATGCAACAGACATAAGCATTGCTCGAGGATTCTCTCAGTTAAAAGGAGTTGATGGAAGAATTCTAAAATAAGGATCTTGTAGGATTCATACCGAGTTGTAGGCCTCCGAGTTGAGTTGTAGGCCTTTGTGCTGAGTTTTAGGCTTTGTGTTGAGTTGTAGGCCTTCGTGTCGAGATGTAGGCCTTTGTGCCGAGTTGTATGCATTTGTGCCGAGTTGTAGGCTTCATGCCGAGTTGTAGGTCTTGTGCCAAGTTGTAGTCTTTATGCCGAGTTGTAGGCTACTCCAGTAAGATGGTCTGGAATGCCGAGTTGTTGCTACATCAGTGAGACAGTCTGGTACGCTAGTGGCGTAGTTGAGAACCTATATGGATGTGATGATGTTGCTCATAATATGATTTGGGTGATCATGATATAACTTGTGTAGCTCTGGTGATGATATCATTTTGCAAGACCATGTAGGTCTTTCCCATGCCATGTGATATATATGGATAATGATAATAGTAATGATGGTACTCAAGACATGGGTGAGCACACCATGCGGGTGTAGCCCATGACTATTATGGTGACACAGACTATGAGATGTATCTCTAGTGTTCTCTAGCGGGTTGTGGCCCTAGATGAGATTGACAGGTCCACATGGGTGTATCCATGTGTGACATAATGATTCTACCTGTAGCATGGTATGCATAACCATGACAAGATGATCATGGCATACTGAGAAAGGCTATGAAGACTAGAATGGAACATCATGGTTAAATACCTCCCTAGATAAGAGGGAGTGTTCATGTTTTAGTAGCTTTAGGAGGTATTGACGTCCATGGATAAACCTTTGACTAGAATAGAATATTTTGGAAGCAAGAGAAAACATAAACAAATTTGTGAAAAGCTTGGAAGACAAGTCGGCTTAGCAGAATAAGTAATATTGAAGTATTATATGCGGAAAAGGACAGGTCGACCATGCTTGAAGAGACACTTGTTCACTTAGTCAAATTAGTATAAATAGAAGGCTCTTGAGCTCATTTGGTAACACAATCACACTCAAGAAAGTGGTGCGCATGTATAGAGGAAGAGTGCAGCTGCAACAACTGCAGCTGGGTACTGATCTTGGTCTGTGGTTTCAAACTTTCTGCTTGGTGTGCTACCTTTGGAGAAAGGTGCACTCTCTCTCTCTCTCTCTTGGTTATCCTTTGGGTCTAGTGTTGCTTCTAGAATCATTCTATCTGTCAAAGGTTACGATGCTCGGGGGTGGCTGCGTGCCTGTGGTTGGGTGAAAATATTGTGATATTGTCTATGGTTAAACGAGCACAATATTCTAACAGAAAGTGTGTGTGGTAGGGAGAGAGAGCAAGGCATAGAAGGGAAGTAGAGAGATTGTGTGAGAGTGTGAGAGGGAGAGAGAGGAAAATAGAGAGGGGGTAGAGAGAGAGGTAAATGTAGGAGAGAGGGGTAGATGTAGGAGAGATAGTGAGACGGGGGGGCGAGGGGGGACAAAGAGATGGAATGGGACATGGGGGAGAGAGAGAGGAATGAGGGGGGTGAGAGAGAGAGTGTGGGAGGGGGAGAGAGAAAGACAAAGAGGATGTGTAGAGACAAAGGGGTGTTTGACAACACAGGTATTCCAACATAGGACGAAAAGCTTCAGTAACCACTCACATAACTAGATCAAAGATCAACACACCAATGTTTTCACGTGGTAAAAGACCTACGGGGAAACATCCACGGCCCCAGCCAACGCAGCCACTTGGAGCAGTTTATTAATGCAAAGAAAAAGATTACAGAGAGATTTTACAAGAGAGTTTCTCACAATCGATCATCGGCAAATGACCCTCCAGGCTCTTTAAATAGAGATCATGGACCAATCGGGTGTTAAGCCACGGATCAATGGCCATTAAGATCGAGGAGAGTATGAACCGTCGGATCACTCTATGTCGGGAACATATCGTGACCGTCGGATTTCCTAACTACAAATGCATAC
>ML802930.1:122219-136779 GCA_009831015.1 Picea engelmannii
GAACTAAACTATTTAAAGAAGATATCAATTAAACTATTTAAAGAAGATATCAATTAGGAGGATATCAATATACGTTGACAGAAGATATCAAGATATCAATTAGGAGGATATTATACGTTGACATGAACTATGTAAAGAAATAAGATGATACATAAAAATGAACTAAACTATGTAAAGAAGATATCAATTAGGATGAACTAAACTATGTAAAGAAGATATCAATTAGGATGAGGATCTGAAAATGATAAATAAAAATAAAAATGATAAATAAAAATAAAAAGAAGATATCAATTAGGATGAGGATCTGAAAATGATAAATAAAAATGAAAATGATAAATAAAAATGAAAATGATAAATAAAAATGAAAATGATAAATAAAAATGAAAATGATAAATAAAAATGAAAATGATAAATAAAAATGAAAAATGATAAATAAAAATGAAAAATGATAAATAAAAATGATAAAGATAAATAAAAATGAAAATGAACTAAACTAATTAAAGAAGATATCAATTAAGGTCAATTAAAGACTATGTAAAGAAAATATCAATTAGGGTCAAAATGATAAATGAAAATGATAAATAAGACTATGTAAAGAAAATATCAATTAGGGTCAAAATGATAAATAAAAATGAAAATGATAAATAAAAATGAAAATGAAAATGATAAATAAAAATGAAAATGATAAATAAAAATAAAAATGAACTAAACTAATTAAAGAAGATATCAATTAAGGTCAATTAAAGACTATGTAAAGAAAATATCAATTAGGGTCAAAATTAAGGTCAATTAAAGACTATGTAAAGAAGATATCAATTAAGGTCAATTAAAGACTATGTAAAGAAGATATCAATTAAGGTCAATTAAAGACTATGTAAAGAAGATAGACTATGTAAAGAAGATATCAATTAAGGTCAATTAAAGACTATGTAAAGAAGATATCAATTAAGGATGAGGATCTGAACTATGTAAATAAATAAAAATGATAAATAAAAATGATACATAAAAATGAACTATGAATAAAAATGATACATAAAAATGAACTATGTAAAGAAGATATCAATTAAGATGAAGATTTGAACTATGTAAATAAAAATAAAAAGAAGATATCAATTAAGATGAAGATCTGAACTATGTAAATAAAAATAAAAATGAGAAATAAAAATAAAAATAACTAAACTAAAGAAATAAAAATGATAAATAAAAATAAAAATAACTAAACTATGTAAAGATATGAACTATGTAAATAAAAATAAAAATGATAAATAAAAATAAAAATAACTAAACTAAAGAAATAAAAATGATAAATAAAAATAAAAATAATTAAACTATGTAAAGAAATAAAAATGATAAATAAAAATAAAAATAATAAATAATAAATAAAAATAAAAATGATAAGGAGAAGATATCAATTAAGGATGAGGATCTAGGATGAGGATCTGAACTATGTAAAGAAGTAAAAATGATAAATAAAAATGATACATTGAACTATGTAAAGAAATAAAAATGATAAATAAAAATGATACATAAAAATGAATTATGTAAAGAAGATATCAATTAAGGATGAGGATTTGAAAATGAACTATGTAAAGAAGATATCAATTAAGGATGAGGATCTGAATTATTAAGAATGAGGATCTGAACTATGTAAAGAAGATATCAATTAAGGATGAGGATCTGAACTATTAAGGATGAGGATCTGTAAAGAAGATATCAATTAAGGATGAGGATCTGAAAATGAACTATGTAAAGAAGATATCAATTAAGGATGAGGATCTGAATTATTAAGAATGAGGATCTGAACTATGAACTATGTAAAGAAGATATCAATTAAGGATGAGGATCTGAACTATTAAGGATGAGGATCTGTAAAGAAGATATCAATTAAGGATGAGGATATGAAAATGAACTATGTAAAGAAGATATCAATTAAGGATGAGGATCTGAACTATTAAGGATGAGGATTTGAACTATGTAAAGAAATAAAATGATACATAAAAATGAAAAATGAATTATGTAAAGAAGATATCAATGAAATAAAATGATACATAAAAATGAAGGATGAGGATCTGAACTATGTAAAGAAATAAAATGATACATAAAAATGAAAAATGAACTATGTAAAGAAGATATCAATGAAATAAAATGATACATAGAAATGAAAAATGAACTATGTAAAGAAGATATCAATTAAGGATGAGGATATGTAAAGAAGATATCAATTAAGGATGAGGATCTGAACTATGTAAAGAAATAAAATGATACATAAAAATGAACTATATAAAAGAATATATCAATTAAGGATGAGGATCTGAACTATGTAAAGAAATAAAATGATACATAAAAATGAAGGATGTAAAAGAATATATCAATGAAAGATGTAAAAGAATATATCAATTAAGGATGAGGATCTGAACTATGTAAAAAAATAAAATGATACATAAAAATGAAGGATGTGAACTATGTAAAGAAATAAAATGATACATAAAAATGAAGGATGTAAAAGAATAATTAAAAAAATAAAATGATACATAAAAATGAAGGATGTAAAAGAATATATCAATGAAGGATGTAAAAGAATATATCAATTAAGGATGAGGATCTGAACTATGTAAAGAAATAAAATGATACATAAAAATGAAGGATTTGAACTATGTAAAGAAATAAAATGATACATAAAAATGAAGGATGTAAAAGAATAATTAAGGATGAGGATTTGAACTATGTAAAAAAATAAAATGATACATAAAAATGAAGGATGTAAAAGAATATATCAATGAAGGATGTAAAAGAATATATCAATTAAGGATGAGGATCTGAACTATGTAAAGAAATAAAATGATACATAAAAATGAAGGATGTAAAAGAATATATCAGTGAAGGATGTAAAAGAATATATCAATTAAGGATGAGGATCTGAACTATGTAAAGAAATAAAATGATACATAAAAATGAAGGATGTGAACTGAAGGATGTAAAAGAATATATCAATTAAGGATGAGGATCTGAACTATGTAAAGAAATAAAATGATACATAAAAATGAAGGATGTGAACTATGTAAAGAAATAAAATGATACATAAAAATGAAGGATGTAAAAGAATAATTAAGGATGAGGATTTGAACTATGTAAAGAAATAAAATGATACATAAAAATGAAGGATGTAAAAGAATATATCAATTAAGGATGAGGATATGAACTATGCAAAGAAATAAAATGATGAGGATCTGAACTATGTAAAGAAATAAAATGATACATAAAAATGAAGGATGTAAAAGAATATATCAATTAAGGATGAGGATATGAACCATGTAAAGAAATAAAATGATACATAAAAATGAAGAATGTAAAAGAATATATCAATTAAGGATGAGGATATGAACTATGCAAAAAAATAAAATGATACATAAAAATGAACTATGTAAAAGAATATATCAATTAAGGATGAGGATAGGAGTTAATAAAGGAGGAGGATATCGATATACATTGACATGAACTATGTATAGAAATAAAATAATACATAAAAATGAACTGAAATTAAATGATACATAAATAAAAATATGATACATAAAATAAAATGATACATAAAAATGAGCTGAAATAAAATAGAAATAAAATGATACATAAAAATGAACTGAAATTAAATGATACATAAATAAAAATATGATACATAAAATAAAATGATACATAAAAATGAGCTGAAATAAAATGAGGAGGATATCGATATACATTGACATGAGCTATGTAAAGAAATAAAATGATACATAAAAATGAACTGAAATTAAATGATACATAAATAAAAATATGATACATAAAATAAAATGATACATAAAATAAAATGATACATAAAAATGAACTGAAATAAAATGATACATATGATACATAAAATAAAATGATACATAAAAATGAACTGAAATAAAATTACACATAAAAATATGATACATAAAAACGAACTATGTAAAGAATACATAAATAAAAATATGATACATAAATGATACACAAAATAAAATGATACATAAAAATGAATTGAAATAAAATGATACATAAAAATATGATAGATAAAAACGAACTATGTAAAGAAGATATCAATGAATTCAATCCACTGCCATGACATAAAAATGAACTATGACATAAAAATGAACTATGTAAAATAGATAAAAACGAACTATGTAAAGAAGATATCAATGAATCCAATCCACTGCCATGACATAAAAATGAACTATGTAAAGAAGATATCAATGAATCCAATCAACTGCCTTGACATAAAAATGAACTATGTAGAAAAGATATCAATGAATCCAATCCATTGTCATGACATAAAAATGAACTATGTAAAGAAGATATCAATCAATCCAATCCACAGGCCCCTATGCCATAAAAATATGATACATACTATGTAAAGAAGATATGCCCCTATGCCTTATGATACATAAAAATGAACTATGTAAAGAAATATCAATGAATCCAATCCACATGTCCCTATGCCATAAAAATATGATACATAAAAATGAACTATGCCCCTATGCCATAAAAATATGATACATAAAAATGAACTATGTAAAGAAGATATCAATGAACCCAATCCACTGCCATAGCATGCCCCTATGCCATGTCCTATTATGGGTAATATGAGGGTGCATGCCATGTCCTATTATGGGTAATATGAGGGTGCATGCCATGTCCTATTATGGGTGGGTATTATGGGTGCATGCTATGTCCTATTATGGGTATGGGTAGGGGTGGGGTTAGTATGTGTTATGATCTGATCCTAACTGCTCTCTATCATGGTAGAGGTGGGGATAATATGTGTTAGGATCCGATCCTCATCCTTCTTCATGCCATGGTCATGGTGGGGTAATATGTTAAAAATATGATACATAAAAACGAACTATGTAAAGAATACATAAATAAAAATATGATACATAAATGATACATAAAATAAAATAAAATGATACATAAAAATATGATACATAAAAACGAACTATGTAAAGAAGATATCAATGAATCCAATCCACTGCCATAGCATGCCCCTATTCCATAAAAATATGATACATGATATCAATGAATCCAATCCACATGCCCCTATGCCATAAAAATATGATACATAAAAATGAACTATGTAAAGAAGATATCAATGAACCCAATCCACTACCATGACATGCCCCTATGCCATGTCCTATTATGGGTAATATGAGGGTGCATGCCATGTCCTATTATGGGTGGATGTGGGGTATTATGGGTGCATGCTATGTCCTATTATGGGTATGGGTAGGGGTGGGGTTAGTATGTGTTATGATTCGATCCTAACCCCTCTCCATCATGGTGGGGGTGGGGATAATATGTGTTAGAATCCGATCCTCATCCTTCTCCATGCCATGGTCATGGTGGGGTAATATGTGTTATCCTTCTCCATGGTTGATGGGGTAATGGTGGGGTAATATGTGTTAGGATCCTCATCCTTCTCCATGGTCATGGTGGGTAATATGTGTTATTCTTCTCCATGGTCATCATGGTCATGGTGGGGTAATATGTGTTAGGATTCGATCCTAATTCTTCTCCATGGATAATTAGTTAATATGGTATTTTTTATATGTAATAAAGGTCGATATTAGTTAATCAAGCCTAATAAATAAATAAGAAGAATAAGCTAATGTAAGAAGACCTAATAAATACAAAATAAGAATAAGCTAATGTAAGAAGACTTTCTAGAAGCTTCCGCTAGAATCGTTTCCCTAAAATATAGAGGCGTCCGACAAGCCTCCCCGCCCCAAAGTAATAATATGACAAGCCTCCCCACCCCAAAGTAATAATATTTAAGCAAGTGTTGTGTAACACCCGTGCAACAATGTTTTTTCTATTTGAAGCCGAAGGTGAAGTGGCCAATGTCTTATTAGAAGTCCGTTGAAGGCTTAAATGCTTACTCAAATGCCTTTACCTCTGCCTATGAGTGGGGAAATAAAAACGCTATAGCGCACACACTTCTTAACTTATATGTTTCTTTTGACCTTTTGGTCTAACTCAAAACCGGGGGAGGTTACGTTCAAGCTAGCTTAAGTCTTATGGAAGGGCAGGTAAATCTAGTCTCGTTTGTCCTATGTTGCTTGTTCTCGAGCATATTTTTATTGTATTGTATGCCTGAAATAAAGCAAGGAATTATCCACCTCTATCAGTTATATAAGGAGTGCCTTTGGCTCCGGCATGTCCCTCCAGAGGAGTAGAATGAAGCTCAAGGAAAGTTCCTATAGAAACTGCCTACATTTGGGTAACTCAGCTTCCAGTCTTGGTATGGAAAGTGCCTATAGAAAATGCCTACATTTGGGCAACTCAGCTTCTAGTCTTGGTACGACTGGATCCGATGCATCGCTTGCGAGGAGAAATGGGCCACGTGCGATTCATGCGTGGAGTAAATGGTGGGCCTTGCCTGGGTCCGGGCCGTGGCTCTCATGCATGAAAAAATGGTGGGTTTGCTGAGATACCATGCCAAAGGGTCACTGCCAGCCGATAGGTAGATCCCCAAAATGAGGTGATGGTGCCCCCTCCCTATGGTGTAGATACCAGTAACAATTACTCTTATCTATCATATAGTAAGATGTGGGTTGGGACAAGCCTTGGTAGTGTCTCCACTTCTAGAAGGTCTTCCTCTAGAAGTTTCCTTAGAAGATAGAATTAGTATAAATAAGAGTAGGAGACATTGGGTATTTTGTCTTGGATATTATTGTAATAGAGCTCTTCTCTATTGGAGGTTTCCCCCTCGAAGAGGCAAGTGAACATTGTTGTCATTAATAAAGGTTCTCTTTCTGGTGTTATTCTGGTATTGTTATGGATATATCATTGTTGTTTTGTCATTGCTTGCTAAATATTTTTGTTCTGCATATTATATTACATCTGGAATATTGCAAGTGGTATCAAAGATTTTTCCCTTGCAAGACTTGTGGGTAATTTTTTTTCCAGGGTAGAGACGTGTTCCAACGTTCTTAAGCTACATAGATCTTTCATTATGCACATAAACCCACGATTGGGGAGTCATACATGAAAGAAATGCAAGTCATTTTTAAGTGCACATCTGTTGGCCACCCTTGTAACTCTCGTTGGTACCCCTTCGAGTGGTAGCACATCAGACATCACCTATATATGGATCGACCTAGGCATCTTGAAGCCCTCCGTAGATAAATCGATCGGTCGCCTGACTGCTATAGTGTCACTGAGAACAACACTTGGGAAGAGACTCTCTAGTACTTGGGTAGTCAGGTAGTATGACTAAGGGTACAATCTAGCCTCTTTAGTTGGTGTCCAGAGATATTGGTCCAAGTACTATTGTTGGACCCCACATGTATATAAGAGAGCTATAGCATAGGGAAAACCCTTGACTATAGACACCCTGCAAACACCAACCCTTGGGATGACAACAAATTATCTATTGCATTATAAATTGGCCTCTGTCACATTTTTTCGCTGTAGAAACACTCCCTGCCAACATTTTTTATTATTGAGAATTTGGGAATTCCACCACTGCAGAAGTATTCATGGCGGAGTATAACTCTGCAGGAGTAAAAAAAAAAGTCTTCGGCTCGTCAACACTCTTATTTGCAACCTAGTCTATTTCATTCCTCTCTTCATTTTGATCGTAGTGGTACCCTTCACCTTTAAGTTTTTATTTCCCGTGGTCCCACCCCTTTCTGAGACACCCTTATTTGACACCTATCCCATTGGAATCCTCTCCTTGTCCTGATCACCCTGGCGCATCTCAATTTTTGTGGCCCTGATTTCCGTCTCAACACCTCATCCACTACCTAAGCCGCTACCATGCCAACCACCATAGCTCAGACCCAAGAATACTGGGAGAATAGGTTGTCCAACTTAGAAACGAAAATGGAATCGATCACCACTACCATACGAGCCAAAGTCAAAGAGTCCCTCCAAGAAGAAGTCAACGTAGCCATTCGTGAATCCATGCAACAATTCAAAAAAGGTAAGCATGTTGAGCCCAATGAAGAGGACCCTCAACATTCCCATTATGAGCATGCTCATTCATCCCACTCCCCTTGGGGTTCTCCACACTCTTGAATAAGGTGCCCAAAGTTGACATGCATAAATTTGATGGATCCAACCCAATAGGGCGGGTCTCTCAAATGGAACAATACTTCTCCCTCCATAATATTTGGGATGATAAGATCAAACTCCATGTAGGGGTTTTGTACATGGATCAAGAACGATGGTAGTGGTGGCAGTGGCATAAGAAATGTTATCCAGGAATACCCACTTGGAACATGTTCACTAAAGCAATTTGTTTTGATAGTGAATCACATTTTTTGGGTAGGCTCACCAAGTTGCACCAAACTGGATTAGTCACGGATTTCATCACGAAATTTGACCAGTTGGCTATCCGAACCGAGGGCTTATCTGATGCATTTTACCTTGAATGTTTTATCAGTGGCTTAAAGGAATCCATCCGAGCTCATGTGAACATGCATCATCCTATTACCTAGATGTAGGCATGTCAATTAGCAAAGGAAGCCAAAACCATCCTTCAGGCCCCACCCATGAAAGCTACAGTTCTCACCTGTCCTCGCCCCAGGGCTCACCCAACTCTGACATAAACATTGAAGGTCCAAAAGGTATCTCCGGTAGAAATGGTGGAACGTCGCAAGCAAGGACTTTGCTACTATTGTGATGAAAAGTATTCCCTAGGGCATAAATGTAGAGAACAAAAGTTCTTCCATATTGATGCATCGACTTCCTCTTCCTATGAAGACATCCCATCAGATGAGGCTCCTGACCTAGAGGAGGCTCAACCACGTGATCACGCCAAAGCTACAGTGGTAATCCTTGTGGAATGAAAGGAACCTATCATATCGATTCATGCACTCTCAGGTATTTCATCCTTGCAAACATTGAAGATCAAGAGCTACATCAAACATAGGCCAATGGTGTTATTGATTGATAGTGGTAGCACCCATAATTTTATTCATCGCATGCTTACTGATGAGATCCATTTATTTGTTAGCCATGTTTCTAATTTTCAAATACTCATCACTAATGGTGGTACTATGAAGTGTGGGGGCCACTGTGAGAATGCCAAACTCCAAATGGGTGATTATCGTTTGAAAACCCACATGTTCTCTATTGCCATGGGTGGTTGTGACATTGTATTAGGAATGGAATGGATTTTCACTCTGGGGCCAATCACAATGGATTATCAATAATTATATATGAGCTTCACCCATGACACTCACCCCTATACCCTCCGAGGTATCCAAGTGAGCTCTCCTGAAATCATCAACTCTCACAAGATGGAAAAATTGTTGAAGAAATGCCACCATGGTGTGATTTCTGAATTTAATGCCATCCAGGTCACTGAACATGCTTCTTAGGTCATTCTTCCTAGCCTGCAACTCATCTTGGACAAGTACCCCAAGGTCTTTGAGGTTCCCATAGCCTTACCTCCTTCCAAGGGTGAGCATGATCATAACAGCCCTCTCCTTTAGGGCTGTCAACCCCCCAATGTACGTCCCTACATATATCCATTTGCTCAAAAAAATGAAATAGAAAAGATGGTACATGAATTACTGGAGGCTAGGGTAATTCTCCCTAGTACCAACCCATATTCTTCACCCATGGTGATGGTCTTAAAGAAATAAGGTACTTGGAGCATGCCCTGAATAAAATGACCATCGAAGATAAGTTTCCCATTCCTGTTATTGATGATCCGTTGGATGAAATCTAAGGTGCTTGTGTATTCACCAAATTAGACCTTCGCTCTGACTATCACCAGATCCAGATGAAGGAAGCATATATTCCGAATACTGCTTTCAGAACTCATGAAGGACATTATGAATTCTTGGTCATGCCTTTTGGCCTTTTCAATGCTCCATCCACCTTTCAAGGTATCATGAATAAACTATTGAAACCTTACCTTCAGAAGTTTGTCTTGGTTTTCTTTGATGACATCCTCATTTACAACCGCACTTGGTATAGCCACCTTCTTCATGTGGACAAAGTCCTTCACTTGTTGCAGGAAAACCAATTGTTTGTCAAAATGACCAAATGTTCATTTGGAGACAACGAAGTGGAATACTTGGGACACATTGTTAATCACAAAGGGTAAAAGTGGACCCCAAAAAGATACAAGCTATGAAGGAGTGGCCATGAACCACAAACTTAAAATGCCTAAGGGGTTTTCTTTGTCTCACAAGATATTACAGGAAATTTGTCCACCAATATTGTAAAATTGCTAAGACCTTGACTGACCTCCTTAAGAAGAATGCATTTCATTGGACACCTACTGCTGATAAATCCTTCATAGAGTTAAAGAGGGCCATGTGAACTACTCCTATCCTGGCATCTCATGTCTTCAAAAAAACCTTTGTGGTGGAATTAGATGCTTCTAGCACTGATATAGGCATCATACTCACACAAGATGGTCAAGATTTGTCCTTACTAGCCAAGCGTTGAGTGGCCACAATTTGGGAAGATCTACATATGAAAAAGAAATGATGGCCATTCTCCATGCGGTGCATACATGCCAGCCATATCTCTTGGGACATTGTTTTTAGATCAAAACAAATTACCATAGTCTGAAATATTTTTTGGAGCAACTACTATCCTCCCAAGAACAAAATAAGTGGCTGACCAAAATGTTGGGTTATGATTATGAAATCATATACAAAAAGGGAAAATATAATATAGTGGCCGATGCATTGTCAAGACAACATGAGGAGGATGGATCCCTCTTTTCCTTATCCTTACACGTCCTTGATTGGATTGAAATAGTATGCCAAGAGTGTCTAACACACCCAACTATCTCCAAGATAATTCAACCCCTTCAGGAGGATCTTAATCCTCCCATCGTCTACACTTGGTAGGAAAATATTCTCAGATATAAGGATCTCTTGGTTCTATCACCCTCTTCAACACTCAAGCTAAGACTCTTAAATGAGTTGCACTCATCAACTATTGAGGGTCACTCAGGGTTCCAAAAGACATATGCTCGTGCCCTTTGTTCTTTTTTCTGGGTAGGCATGAAGAAGGATATCCTTCACTTTGACACATAATGTGAGGTGTGCCAACAAAATAAAGGTGAAACTATCAAGTCTCCATGCACCCTACAACCCCTTCCCATTCTAGATTTTATGTGGATAGAAATCTCCATGGATTTTATAATGGGCCTTCCTAAAGCTGGGAACAAGTCCGTCATCATGGTGGTGGTTGATCATCTCTCCAAGTATGCTCAATTTTGTGCATTACCCCACCCTTTCACACCCAAACTAGTAGCACAAGTTTTCCTTGATCATATTTTCAAGTTACATGGCATGCCCACCTTTATTGTATTTGATCGCGACCCAAATTTCACTAGCACATTTTGGCAAGAGTTTTTTAAATTGCAGGGAACCCAATTGAATATGAACACATCCTATCACCACTAGTATGACGACCAAACAAAAGTGGTCAACAAATGTTTGGAAACCTACTTGCAGTGTTTTTCTTCTGACAAACAACACCAGTGGGTACAATGGCTCCCCTTGGTAGAATGGTGGTACAATACTTCCTATCATACAACCACTAAAATGACCCCATATAAAGCAGTGTATGGCCAATGCCCACCTACAATCACTACCTATCTTCCAGGCACATCAAAGGTCCAATCTATTGATACAATGCTGCAAGATCGCACAACCACCCTAGCAAATCTGAAAGATAACCTCCACTTGGCCCAAAATCGCATGAAGCAACAAGCGGACCAACATCGTTCAGAAATGGTTTTTCAGGAAGGTGATTAGGTGTTTCTCCGGATCCAACCTTACAAGCAAACATCTCTCAAAGCCCAGGGACATCACAAGTTGGCACCCTAGTTTCATGGGCCCTACCAAATCATCAAGCATATTGGTTCAATGGCCTACAAATTGGCCCTTCTTGCTACTTCCAAAATCCATCTCGTGTTCCATGTTTCCTGTTTGAAGAAAGTGGCAAGACATAATTGCAGAGTCCAAACCATCCTTATGGAATTAGATGAAGAAGTATCCCTTTGGCTCCAATCAGAAGTAGTCCTCAATCATCATGCACATCAGCTGCGTGGCATAAATATCAAGGAAGTGTTGATCAAGTGGAAGAACACATCATCGGAGGATGCGACCTGGGAACCAACGACCATACTCCAGTAGTTTCTGCACCTGCAACCTTGAGGACAAGGATTCTTTTGAAGGGGGAGGGAATGTTAGGATTCGATCCTAACCCCTCTCCATGGGTCATTAGTTAATATGATATGTTTTCTATGTAATGAAGGTCGACATTAGTTAATAAGGCCTAATAAATAAAGGAGAATAAGTCAATGTAAGAAGACCTAATAGCAACTTTCGTTTCTAGAAAGATATTCCTCTAGAAGTTTCCTTAGAAGGTAGAATTAGAATAAATAAGAGTAGGAGGCATTTGATATTTTGTCTTGGAGATTATTTTAATAGAGCTCTACTTTGCTGGAGGTTCCCCCCTTGAAGAGGTAAGTGAACATTGTTGTCATTAATAAATGTGCTCTTTCTGGTGTTATTCTGGTATTATTATGGTATTGTTCTGGATATATCATTGTTGTTCTGCCATTGCTTGCTAAATATTTTTGCTCTGCATATTATATTACATCTAGAATATTTCAATATGAGGGCAAGGGTAATATTACCTGCCACCCCCACCACCCTTATGTTTTCTCTAATATTACCCCCCAACCCCACCCTCATATTAGGTTTTCTCTAATAATATGTTTCTCTAATATTACCTTGCACCCCCACCCTCATATGGGTGGGGATAATATTAGATAAAACATAATATTCCTATTCCTATTAGAAGAGTCCTACAATGAATCATGGGGGCTTCACTTTATTGACCAATATATTATTACGTTCATTCATAAAGGTTTTTTTTTTTAATTATGAAAAATAGATTCAATATGAACTAAGTAAAGAAGATATCAATTAAGAAATGAATTCAATCCACTGCCATGTCCTATTAGAAGAGTCCTACAATGAATCACATGAACTTCATCTTATTGACCAATATCTTATCATGTTCATTCATAAAGGTTTTTTTTTTTTAATTGTGAAAAATAGATTCAATATATTGTAGGTATTGGGGGTGGATGTAGGATATGGGGGGTTATAGGTATTGGGGATATAAAAAGGAGTATGTGGTAAAAATATGGAATATTTAGTAAACATAAGGTTTTTATGGGAAAAATGTATTGGGAGAGGGGTTAAACAAAAATATTTGGTGAAGTATTTATCAATATCAAATTAGGGGTATTGTTTAATATCTCATGAACAGAGGATTATTGAGTGGATACCTCGTGCAATGAATCCAATGCACTGCCATGTTGTCTTATTAGAATTGACTGAGTAAAGAGGATATTAAAAATGACAATGACATATCAATTAAACAATGAATCCAATCCGTAAAAAATATATATTAGAACTCTTTACAACTAAGGAAAGAGGATATATTATAACTCAATGAAGATGATGTATTAGATCTCAATAAAGAGGATATCAATAGACAATGACATGACATGAGGATATCAAGTATGAATGATGATGTATTAGATCTCAATAAAGAGGATATCAATAGACAATGACATGAGGATATCAAGTATGAATGAAGCATTTACATGAATGAACCAATGAATCCAATCCACACTTTACAACTCAGTAAAGAGGATATATTATAACTCTTTACAACTCAGTAAAGAAGATATTAATATATCAATAGACAATGACACGAGGATATCGAGTATGAATAAAGCATTCACATGACATGAGGATATCAAGTAAGAAGTAAGAATGATATAAAGCATTCACATGACATGAGTCAAGCATTGACAAGAAGTAAGAATGATATCAATATTGGCATGAACTAACCATGAAAGAGGATATCAATAGACCGATGACATGAGACATTGAGATGATATGAATCAAGGATATCAATAGACCGATGACATGAGACATTGAGATGATATGAATCAAGCACTGAACTAATGAACTAAGAATGAAATGAAATGAACTATGTAAAATGGAAGCATTGAACTAATGAACTATGTAAAATGGAAATGAAATGAATTATATAAAATGGAAACAAAAAATCGATATCAATTAATGATGAAAAATTGATATTAATTAATGAATTATTTAATGAACTAAGCATGTAAAATGGAAATGGAAAATTGGAAATGAAATGCACTGAACTATGTAAAATAATGGAAATGAAAACGGGATATCAATTAACGAATTATTTAATGAACTAAGCATGAAATAAGTAAAATGGAAATGAAATGAATTGTGTTAAAGAAGATATCAATTAAAGAATGAACTCAAATTTAACCATTATTTTGAATTCAAATCTAATATTTATTTAAGAATGAATTCAACATTATACAATGAATTCAAATCTAACATTTATTTAATATAAATTCAATTAAAAGAATAAATTCAAAATTGAAAGGAATATCTAGTTTACTTGTGGTTGTCAAACAATATATTGAAAATAATATTTTTTTTAACAGAAACGGGTATTTTATATATTTATC
>ML802930.1:136879-159598 GCA_009831015.1 Picea engelmannii
GCCCCTATGCCATAAAAATATGATACATACTATGTAAAGAAGATATGCCCCTATGCCTTATGATACATAAAAATGAACTATGTAAAGAAATATCAATGAATCCAATCCACATGTCCCTATGCCATAAAAATATGATACATAAAAATGAACTATGCCCCTATGCCATAAAAATATGATACATAAAAATGAACTATGTAAAGAAGATATCAATGAACCCAATCCACTGCCATAGCATGCCCCTATGCCATGTCCTATTATGGGTAATATGAGGGTGCATGCCATGTCCTATTATGGGTAATATGAGGGTGCATGCCATGTCCTATTATGGGTGGGTATTATGGGTGCATGCTATGTCCTATTATGGGTATGGGTAGGGGTGGGGTTAGTATGTGTTATGATCTGATCCTAACTGCTCTCTATCATGGTAGAGGTGGGGATAATATGTGTTAGGATCCGATCCTCATCCTTCTTCATGCCATGGTCATGGTGGGGTAATATGTTAAAAATATGATACATAAAAACGAACTATGTAAAGAATACATAAATAAAAATATGATACATAAATGATACATAAAATAAAATAAAATGATACATAAAAATATGATACATAAAAACGAACTATGTAAAGAAGATATCAATGAATCCAATCCACTGCCATAGCATGCCCCTATTCCATAAAAATATGATACATGATATCAATGAATCCAATCCACATGCCCCTATGCCATAAAAATATGATACATAAAAATGAACTATGTAAAGAAGATATCAATGAACCCAATCCACTACCATGACATGCCCCTATGCCATGTCCTATTATGGGTAATATGAGGGTGCATGCCATGTCCTATTATGGGTGGATGTGGGGTATTATGGGTGCATGCTATGTCCTATTATGGGTATGGGTAGGGGTGGGGTTAGTATGTGTTATGATTCGATCCTAACCCCTCTCCATCATGGTGGGGGTGGGGATAATATGTGTTAGAATCCGATCCTCATCCTTCTCCATGCCATGGTCATGGTGGGGTAATATGTGTTATCCTTCTCCATGGTTGATGGGGTAATGGTGGGGTAATATGTGTTAGGATCCTCATCCTTCTCCATGGTCATGGTGGGTAATATGTGTTATTCTTCTCCATGGTCATCATGGTCATGGTGGGGTAATATGTGTTAGGATTCGATCCTAATTCTTCTCCATGGATAATTAGTTAATATGGTATTTTTTATATGTAATAAAGGTCGATATTAGTTAATCAAGCCTAATAAATAAATAAGAAGAATAAGCTAATGTAAGAAGACCTAATAAATACAAAATAAGAATAAGCTAATGTAAGAAGACTTTCTAGAAGCTTCCGCTAGAATCGTTTCCCTAAAATATAGAGGCGTCCGACAAGCCTCCCCGCCCCAAAGTAATAATATGACAAGCCTCCCCACCCCAAAGTAATAATATTTAAGCAAGTGTTGTGTAACACCCGTGCAACAATGTTTTTTCTATTTGAAGCCGAAGGTGAAGTGGCCAATGTCTTATTAGAAGTCCGTTGAAGGCTTAAATGCTTACTCAAATGCCTTTACCTCTGCCTATGAGTGGGGAAATAAAAACGCTATAGCGCACACACTTCTTAACTTATATGTTTCTTTTGACCTTTTGGTCTAACTCAAAACCGGGGGAGGTTACGTTCAAGCTAGCTTAAGTCTTATGGAAGGGCAGGTAAATCTAGTCTCGTTTGTCCTATGTTGCTTGTTCTCGAGCATATTTTTATTGTATTGTATGCCTGAAATAAAGCAAGGAATTATCCACCTCTATCAGTTATATAAGGAGTGCCTTTGGCTCCGGCATGTCCCTCCAGAGGAGTAGAATGAAGCTCAAGGAAAGTTCCTATAGAAACTGCCTACATTTGGGTAACTCAGCTTCCAGTCTTGGTATGGAAAGTGCCTATAGAAAATGCCTACATTTGGGCAACTCAGCTTCTAGTCTTGGTACGACTGGATCCGATGCATCGCTTGCGAGGAGAAATGGGCCACGTGCGATTCATGCGTGGAGTAAATGGTGGGCCTTGCCTGGGTCCGGGCCGTGGCTCTCATGCATGAAAAAATGGTGGGTTTGCTGAGATACCATGCCAAAGGGTCACTGCCAGCCGATAGGTAGATCCCCAAAATGAGGTGATGGTGCCCCCTCCCTATGGTGTAGATACCAGTAACAATTACTCTTATCTATCATATAGTAAGATGTGGGTTGGGACAAGCCTTGGTAGTGTCTCCACTTCTAGAAGGTCTTCCTCTAGAAGTTTCCTTAGAAGATAGAATTAGTATAAATAAGAGTAGGAGACATTGGGTATTTTGTCTTGGATATTATTGTAATAGAGCTCTTCTCTATTGGAGGTTTCCCCCTCGAAGAGGCAAGTGAACATTGTTGTCATTAATAAAGGTTCTCTTTCTGGTGTTATTCTGGTATTGTTATGGATATATCATTGTTGTTTTGTCATTGCTTGCTAAATATTTTTGTTCTGCATATTATATTACATCTGGAATATTGCAAGTGGTATCAAAGATTTTTCCCTTGCAAGACTTGTGGGTAATTTTTTTTCCAGGGTAGAGACGTGTTCCAACGTTCTTAAGCTACATAGATCTTTCATTATGCACATAAACCCACGATTGGGGAGTCATACATGAAAGAAATGCAAGTCATTTTTAAGTGCACATCTGTTGGCCACCCTTGTAACTCTCGTTGGTACCCCTTCGAGTGGTAGCACATCAGACATCACCTATATATGGATCGACCTAGGCATCTTGAAGCCCTCCGTAGATAAATCGATCGGTCGCCTGACTGCTATAGTGTCACTGAGAACAACACTTGGGAAGAGACTCTCTAGTACTTGGGTAGTCAGGTAGTATGACTAAGGGTACAATCTAGCCTCTTTAGTTGGTGTCCAGAGATATTGGTCCAAGTACTATTGTTGGACCCCACATGTATATAAGAGAGCTATAGCATAGGGAAAACCCTTGACTATAGACACCCTGCAAACACCAACCCTTGGGATGACAACAAATTATCTATTGCATTATAAATTGGCCTCTGTCACATTTTTTCGCTGTAGAAACACTCCCTGCCAACATTTTTTATTATTGAGAATTTGGGAATTCCACCACTGCAGAAGTATTCATGGCGGAGTATAACTCTGCAGGAGTAAAAAAAAAAGTCTTCGGCTCGTCAACACTCTTATTTGCAACCTAGTCTATTTCATTCCTCTCTTCATTTTGATCGTAGTGGTACCCTTCACCTTTAAGTTTTTATTTCCCGTGGTCCCACCCCTTTCTGAGACACCCTTATTTGACACCTATCCCATTGGAATCCTCTCCTTGTCCTGATCACCCTGGCGCATCTCAATTTTTGTGGCCCTGATTTCCGTCTCAACACCTCATCCACTACCTAAGCCGCTACCATGCCAACCACCATAGCTCAGACCCAAGAATACTGGGAGAATAGGTTGTCCAACTTAGAAACGAAAATGGAATCGATCACCACTACCATACGAGCCAAAGTCAAAGAGTCCCTCCAAGAAGAAGTCAACGTAGCCATTCGTGAATCCATGCAACAATTCAAAAAAGGTAAGCATGTTGAGCCCAATGAAGAGGACCCTCAACATTCCCATTATGAGCATGCTCATTCATCCCACTCCCCTTGGGGTTCTCCACACTCTTGAATAAGGTGCCCAAAGTTGACATGCATAAATTTGATGGATCCAACCCAATAGGGCGGGTCTCTCAAATGGAACAATACTTCTCCCTCCATAATATTTGGGATGATAAGATCAAACTCCATGTAGGGGTTTTGTACATGGATCAAGAACGATGGTAGTGGTGGCAGTGGCATAAGAAATGTTATCCAGGAATACCCACTTGGAACATGTTCACTAAAGCAATTTGTTTTGATAGTGAATCACATTTTTTGGGTAGGCTCACCAAGTTGCACCAAACTGGATTAGTCACGGATTTCATCACGAAATTTGACCAGTTGGCTATCCGAACCGAGGGCTTATCTGATGCATTTTACCTTGAATGTTTTATCAGTGGCTTAAAGGAATCCATCCGAGCTCATGTGAACATGCATCATCCTATTACCTAGATGTAGGCATGTCAATTAGCAAAGGAAGCCAAAACCATCCTTCAGGCCCCACCCATGAAAGCTACAGTTCTCACCTGTCCTCGCCCCAGGGCTCACCCAACTCTGACATAAACATTGAAGGTCCAAAAGGTATCTCCGGTAGAAATGGTGGAACGTCGCAAGCAAGGACTTTGCTACTATTGTGATGAAAAGTATTCCCTAGGGCATAAATGTAGAGAACAAAAGTTCTTCCATATTGATGCATCGACTTCCTCTTCCTATGAAGACATCCCATCAGATGAGGCTCCTGACCTAGAGGAGGCTCAACCACGTGATCACGCCAAAGCTACAGTGGTAATCCTTGTGGAATGAAAGGAACCTATCATATCGATTCATGCACTCTCAGGTATTTCATCCTTGCAAACATTGAAGATCAAGAGCTACATCAAACATAGGCCAATGGTGTTATTGATTGATAGTGGTAGCACCCATAATTTTATTCATCGCATGCTTACTGATGAGATCCATTTATTTGTTAGCCATGTTTCTAATTTTCAAATACTCATCACTAATGGTGGTACTATGAAGTGTGGGGGCCACTGTGAGAATGCCAAACTCCAAATGGGTGATTATCGTTTGAAAACCCACATGTTCTCTATTGCCATGGGTGGTTGTGACATTGTATTAGGAATGGAATGGATTTTCACTCTGGGGCCAATCACAATGGATTATCAATAATTATATATGAGCTTCACCCATGACACTCACCCCTATACCCTCCGAGGTATCCAAGTGAGCTCTCCTGAAATCATCAACTCTCACAAGATGGAAAAATTGTTGAAGAAATGCCACCATGGTGTGATTTCTGAATTTAATGCCATCCAGGTCACTGAACATGCTTCTTAGGTCATTCTTCCTAGCCTGCAACTCATCTTGGACAAGTACCCCAAGGTCTTTGAGGTTCCCATAGCCTTACCTCCTTCCAAGGGTGAGCATGATCATAACAGCCCTCTCCTTTAGGGCTGTCAACCCCCCAATGTACGTCCCTACATATATCCATTTGCTCAAAAAAATGAAATAGAAAAGATGGTACATGAATTACTGGAGGCTAGGGTAATTCTCCCTAGTACCAACCCATATTCTTCACCCATGGTGATGGTCTTAAAGAAATAAGGTACTTGGAGCATGCCCTGAATAAAATGACCATCGAAGATAAGTTTCCCATTCCTGTTATTGATGATCCGTTGGATGAAATCTAAGGTGCTTGTGTATTCACCAAATTAGACCTTCGCTCTGACTATCACCAGATCCAGATGAAGGAAGCATATATTCCGAATACTGCTTTCAGAACTCATGAAGGACATTATGAATTCTTGGTCATGCCTTTTGGCCTTTTCAATGCTCCATCCACCTTTCAAGGTATCATGAATAAACTATTGAAACCTTACCTTCAGAAGTTTGTCTTGGTTTTCTTTGATGACATCCTCATTTACAACCGCACTTGGTATAGCCACCTTCTTCATGTGGACAAAGTCCTTCACTTGTTGCAGGAAAACCAATTGTTTGTCAAAATGACCAAATGTTCATTTGGAGACAACGAAGTGGAATACTTGGGACACATTGTTAATCACAAAGGGTAAAAGTGGACCCCAAAAAGATACAAGCTATGAAGGAGTGGCCATGAACCACAAACTTAAAATGCCTAAGGGGTTTTCTTTGTCTCACAAGATATTACAGGAAATTTGTCCACCAATATTGTAAAATTGCTAAGACCTTGACTGACCTCCTTAAGAAGAATGCATTTCATTGGACACCTACTGCTGATAAATCCTTCATAGAGTTAAAGAGGGCCATGTGAACTACTCCTATCCTGGCATCTCATGTCTTCAAAAAAACCTTTGTGGTGGAATTAGATGCTTCTAGCACTGATATAGGCATCATACTCACACAAGATGGTCAAGATTTGTCCTTACTAGCCAAGCGTTGAGTGGCCACAATTTGGGAAGATCTACATATGAAAAAGAAATGATGGCCATTCTCCATGCGGTGCATACATGCCAGCCATATCTCTTGGGACATTGTTTTTAGATCAAAACAAATTACCATAGTCTGAAATATTTTTTGGAGCAACTACTATCCTCCCAAGAACAAAATAAGTGGCTGACCAAAATGTTGGGTTATGATTATGAAATCATATACAAAAAGGGAAAATATAATATAGTGGCCGATGCATTGTCAAGACAACATGAGGAGGATGGATCCCTCTTTTCCTTATCCTTACACGTCCTTGATTGGATTGAAATAGTATGCCAAGAGTGTCTAACACACCCAACTATCTCCAAGATAATTCAACCCCTTCAGGAGGATCTTAATCCTCCCATCGTCTACACTTGGTAGGAAAATATTCTCAGATATAAGGATCTCTTGGTTCTATCACCCTCTTCAACACTCAAGCTAAGACTCTTAAATGAGTTGCACTCATCAACTATTGAGGGTCACTCAGGGTTCCAAAAGACATATGCTCGTGCCCTTTGTTCTTTTTTCTGGGTAGGCATGAAGAAGGATATCCTTCACTTTGACACATAATGTGAGGTGTGCCAACAAAATAAAGGTGAAACTATCAAGTCTCCATGCACCCTACAACCCCTTCCCATTCTAGATTTTATGTGGATAGAAATCTCCATGGATTTTATAATGGGCCTTCCTAAAGCTGGGAACAAGTCCGTCATCATGGTGGTGGTTGATCATCTCTCCAAGTATGCTCAATTTTGTGCATTACCCCACCCTTTCACACCCAAACTAGTAGCACAAGTTTTCCTTGATCATATTTTCAAGTTACATGGCATGCCCACCTTTATTGTATTTGATCGCGACCCAAATTTCACTAGCACATTTTGGCAAGAGTTTTTTAAATTGCAGGGAACCCAATTGAATATGAACACATCCTATCACCACTAGTATGACGACCAAACAAAAGTGGTCAACAAATGTTTGGAAACCTACTTGCAGTGTTTTTCTTCTGACAAACAACACCAGTGGGTACAATGGCTCCCCTTGGTAGAATGGTGGTACAATACTTCCTATCATACAACCACTAAAATGACCCCATATAAAGCAGTGTATGGCCAATGCCCACCTACAATCACTACCTATCTTCCAGGCACATCAAAGGTCCAATCTATTGATACAATGCTGCAAGATCGCACAACCACCCTAGCAAATCTGAAAGATAACCTCCACTTGGCCCAAAATCGCATGAAGCAACAAGCGGACCAACATCGTTCAGAAATGGTTTTTCAGGAAGGTGATTAGGTGTTTCTCCGGATCCAACCTTACAAGCAAACATCTCTCAAAGCCCAGGGACATCACAAGTTGGCACCCTAGTTTCATGGGCCCTACCAAATCATCAAGCATATTGGTTCAATGGCCTACAAATTGGCCCTTCTTGCTACTTCCAAAATCCATCTCGTGTTCCATGTTTCCTGTTTGAAGAAAGTGGCAAGACATAATTGCAGAGTCCAAACCATCCTTATGGAATTAGATGAAGAAGTATCCCTTTGGCTCCAATCAGAAGTAGTCCTCAATCATCATGCACATCAGCTGCGTGGCATAAATATCAAGGAAGTGTTGATCAAGTGGAAGAACACATCATCGGAGGATGCGACCTGGGAACCAACGACCATACTCCAGTAGTTTCTGCACCTGCAACCTTGAGGACAAGGATTCTTTTGAAGGGGGAGGGAATGTTAGGATTCGATCCTAACCCCTCTCCATGGGTCATTAGTTAATATGATATGTTTTCTATGTAATGAAGGTCGACATTAGTTAATAAGGCCTAATAAATAAAGGAGAATAAGTCAATGTAAGAAGACCTAATAGCAACTTTCGTTTCTAGAAAGATATTCCTCTAGAAGTTTCCTTAGAAGGTAGAATTAGAATAAATAAGAGTAGGAGGCATTTGATATTTTGTCTTGGAGATTATTTTAATAGAGCTCTACTTTGCTGGAGGTTCCCCCCTTGAAGAGGTAAGTGAACATTGTTGTCATTAATAAATGTGCTCTTTCTGGTGTTATTCTGGTATTATTATGGTATTGTTCTGGATATATCATTGTTGTTCTGCCATTGCTTGCTAAATATTTTTGCTCTGCATATTATATTACATCTAGAATATTTCAATATGAGGGCAAGGGTAATATTACCTGCCACCCCCACCACCCTTATGTTTTCTCTAATATTACCCCCCAACCCCACCCTCATATTAGGTTTTCTCTAATAATATGTTTCTCTAATATTACCTTGCACCCCCACCCTCATATGGGTGGGGATAATATTAGATAAAACATAATATTCCTATTCCTATTAGAAGAGTCCTACAATGAATCATGGGGGCTTCACTTTATTGACCAATATATTATTACGTTCATTCATAAAGGTTTTTTTTTTTAATTATGAAAAATAGATTCAATATGAACTAAGTAAAGAAGATATCAATTAAGAAATGAATTCAATCCACTGCCATGTCCTATTAGAAGAGTCCTACAATGAATCACATGAACTTCATCTTATTGACCAATATCTTATCATGTTCATTCATAAAGGTTTTTTTTTTTTAATTGTGAAAAATAGATTCAATATATTGTAGGTATTGGGGGTGGATGTAGGATATGGGGGGTTATAGGTATTGGGGATATAAAAAGGAGTATGTGGTAAAAATATGGAATATTTAGTAAACATAAGGTTTTTATGGGAAAAATGTATTGGGAGAGGGGTTAAACAAAAATATTTGGTGAAGTATTTATCAATATCAAATTAGGGGTATTGTTTAATATCTCATGAACAGAGGATTATTGAGTGGATACCTCGTGCAATGAATCCAATGCACTGCCATGTTGTCTTATTAGAATTGACTGAGTAAAGAGGATATTAAAAATGACAATGACATATCAATTAAACAATGAATCCAATCCGTAAAAAATATATATTAGAACTCTTTACAACTAAGGAAAGAGGATATATTATAACTCAATGAAGATGATGTATTAGATCTCAATAAAGAGGATATCAATAGACAATGACATGACATGAGGATATCAAGTATGAATGATGATGTATTAGATCTCAATAAAGAGGATATCAATAGACAATGACATGAGGATATCAAGTATGAATGAAGCATTTACATGAATGAACCAATGAATCCAATCCACACTTTACAACTCAGTAAAGAGGATATATTATAACTCTTTACAACTCAGTAAAGAAGATATTAATATATCAATAGACAATGACACGAGGATATCGAGTATGAATAAAGCATTCACATGACATGAGGATATCAAGTAAGAAGTAAGAATGATATAAAGCATTCACATGACATGAGTCAAGCATTGACAAGAAGTAAGAATGATATCAATATTGGCATGAACTAACCATGAAAGAGGATATCAATAGACCGATGACATGAGACATTGAGATGATATGAATCAAGGATATCAATAGACCGATGACATGAGACATTGAGATGATATGAATCAAGCACTGAACTAATGAACTAAGAATGAAATGAAATGAACTATGTAAAATGGAAGCATTGAACTAATGAACTATGTAAAATGGAAATGAAATGAATTATATAAAATGGAAACAAAAAATCGATATCAATTAATGATGAAAAATTGATATTAATTAATGAATTATTTAATGAACTAAGCATGTAAAATGGAAATGGAAAATTGGAAATGAAATGCACTGAACTATGTAAAATAATGGAAATGAAAACGGGATATCAATTAACGAATTATTTAATGAACTAAGCATGAAATAAGTAAAATGGAAATGAAATGAATTGTGTTAAAGAAGATATCAATTAAAGAATGAACTCAAATTTAACCATTATTTTGAATTCAAATCTAATATTTATTTAAGAATGAATTCAACATTATACAATGAATTCAAATCTAACATTTATTTAATATAAATTCAATTAAAAGAATAAATTCAAAATTGAAAGGAATATCTAGTTTACTTGTGGTTGTCAAACAATATATTGAAAATAATATTTTTTTTAACAGAAACGGGTATTTTATATATTTATCCAAAAAGGCCATCATTACAAAAAGGAGATGACAGTGGCTCTATCATCCGACTTATGCTATGTTTACAGTCATCCTTTCCAAAACCAGAAATAAACGATACCTTCATGCTGTAAATGCTACATACTTGCCATGTAAAAATGGCTACAAAACTGTGAAGCAAGACTTGATATTTACACTTCATAGAAACCTGGATTTAGAGTGTGAGGGACCAACTTCATCCCACTGTGGCACACTATTTTCCTTTTCTTGGGTTGCATCTCCTTGCTATTGTGCTTGAGCTTCTGCTTCCCAGGCATGGTCCGAGAATCCGGGGGAAATTGGGACATGCTGATCATTGTTGGCCACCGAGTGGAAGGTGGAAGGGATCTAGGGTTCATCGGTGTCAGCTGGACGTGGAGAGTGTTGAAGATTTCCAGGCTGCTGGTTGAGCTCTTCAATCTGTCTCATGTTGCGATTTAAGCCTCTCATGGAAATAGCTAATTCCTGACTATGCCTGAATTCCATTCTTTACATTTGCTATTGCATCTCGACCATGTTTTCCCGAATTGACTGGTTTTCTTGCTGCAATTCTCTATGTTGGGTGTCTGACTGGTCCTTTATTTGCCTACACTCTTCCTGCAATTCCTGAAACTGTCCCTGTATTTTGTCCAATGCACAGGCTGGATTGGAGCAAGGGTCTCAATGTTTGATAGTGCTTCAGCGCATGGTGATACAATAATTGGGGGAGGCGCAGGGAAAGGGTAGAGAAAGGCCAAAAGAATTGGAGTCCAGAATCCTAGAAGTGTGAGGGCGAGGGTGCTTAACGGAAGAGAGGGGCTATAGATGATATTTGGATGGAGGCTTCCAGAAGCCGTTATAAACCAGAGTGCTCATGATTTCCCTTGAGCGAGATGGAAGAGATGACTAAAGCAGGGCCTGGGTTGCCGCGAGGTGAAGTACACAGGCGGACGTCCGGAGGAAGAGTTGAAGTGCCAAGAAGTGAAGAAAGATGAAGTGAGGGGAGGGGGGGGGGGTATGGGAGTGAGGGAGTGTGACATGGAAAGGAAGGGGGGGCACGTGTTCGTGCATGCCAGAGGGAGGGGAGGACAAGACATGGAGGGAAGGGGGGACAATACCGAGTGTGTGAACGGGAGGGGGGAATGTGACGTGGGAGGCTGAGGTAGGCGGGGTCCAGGAAAAGGGGAAAGGTGAGTAGGGAAGGGGGAAGAGTGACATGGGAGAAGGGACTTGTTCCTAAAAGTGAGAGGGGGGATATGGGATAATTGTGCTTAGGGAAACCAAACATCAGAGAGAGTTTGGTTGGTGAGAAGGCTACTTTCTTCTAGTGTTTTAGACGCTTTAGCCATTTTGTCAGCCTCCATATTTTGTTTTCAGAGGATGTGGAAAAATCTTAGATGCACAAACCTTTTCTTAAGTGAATTTATGACTGCGGATATGCTTTTGAGTGGGGATTTTTCCGAATTGGGTATCCCTCTCAGTTCTTTAATGACAATTTCAGAATCCCCCAAAACTGTTAGGGCCTATATACGCAGATCATGGGCTAGCTTGAGTCCCATGTAATCTACTAGGACTTCTACTTTGTTGTTTGTTGTTTTTCCAAGCCTCAAAGAGTAGTCAGTTATCTTATTTCCCTCGGAATCATAGATGATCCCCCCTGCACCTGCCGCCCTTGGGTTTCCTGTTGCTGCACCATCGAAGAAAAGAAGATAGGAATGCTGCTGGCTCTGCTAGGAGGAGAAGTTGCTATTGTCAAGGTGCAGTTTCCAGTCTGCCTGCCTGGAGACTTGTACTAGGAGTCTTGCTTTGTTCTTCAATGGCCCTCAAATATAAGTGACCCAGTCTTCTTCACTTGAATCCAAGATACCTGGGGGATCAAAATTTACTGCTTTAGTTCTGAAAACCTCAGAAGTTATTCCACATATCTTTGTAAAGGTGCTGGGTACTGAGGGAGACTTGCCACAAAAGATAGCTTGGTTGTGTGCTAGCCATATCTCCCACACAACGAGTTTATGGATTTGTTTCCAAAGGAGGGTGAACCCCTTTTTATTTTTGAAGCTGCCAGCATGTCTTTGTTTCCAGTGAGTAAGAAGGTTGATCCAACTGNGGTGTTAGGGAGGGGAAGATAGATAAGGCTCCAAAGCTGAAGGGAGAAGTTACAGTCCAGGAAGATATGGGTTATGGTTTCGAAAGCTTCAAGACAGAGGGAACATCTAGAGGGTCCCTGGATGCCCCTCTTTAGTAAGTTTTCAGCGGTTAGAATTTTTCCATGAGTGAGAAGCCAACATAAGGCATTGACTTTGGGGAGCAAGGGTCCAGACCATATTTCCTTCTAGATTTTGGAGGTGGGAAACCCAGGGAGGTTCGAGAGGATATGGGAGTATCCCTCTTTGACATAAAAAGGTTTTCCTCCCCAACTTCGGGAGTCCGCAGTATAGCGGTTGAGAGGTGCACAACCAACCAGATTATCAAAGAGAACAGGAAGAAGGGGGGTGAGATTATCAGGGGGGTTGGGAGGTTTCCTACTAAGCCATTCCCCTTCATTATTCCAAAGACATAAGTCTTGTATTTTAGTAAGGTTATTCATGCAACACTAGTTTTTGAGAGGTTGTAAGGTCTCTAAGGAATTTAAAGGCTCATGGTTGAGGATTCAATCCATCCATATGTTTATTGTCTCTCCATTGCCGAGATCCCAAGAAATTTTTTCCTGTATTAAAGAAGCTGCATTTTTTAGGAGGCGCCAAATTGGGGAGCCTGGAGTAGCAGGCATTGTTCCCTCTAGGCATATGAGTCTGGGTGATTGAAAGTATTTTCCCACTAACGCTTTCTTCCACCAATCTGAATTTCCTGTTACAAGCCGCCATGCTAATTTTGCTCCCATAGATATGTTCATAATGGTTGGATCTTTGATTGCCAGTCCTCCCTTATTGTAAGGTTGACAAAATTTCTTCCAATTAACGAGATGGAATTTATTTGTATTCTTCTTGCCTCCTGCCCACAAAAAACATCTTATGGGTTTGTCGATTTTCTCTAGAATGCTTTTAGGTGCTAGGAGTCCTGAGCATTGGAAAATCGAAAGAGAGGAGAGAAATGATTTGATTAAGACTATTTTCCCTGCAAGGTTGAGCCATTGACCACCCCAACTCTGGATCCTTGATGTGATTTTATCAACTATTTCAAACCAGGCTGAAGAATTGTAGCGATTAAGGAAAATAGGCATACCCAGATACTTGAAATGATTCCAAGAGGTGATTATGGGGAAGTCGAAGATTCTTGCTATTTGATCCTTTATGTGTCGCAGGACATACCATCCATAAATCCTACATTTGAGAAGGTTCAACTTACCTCTGGAAGCTGTGAGGAAGGAGTTGAGGATCTTTTGGAAGCGAGTGGCAGTACGCACTGTGGCTGCTCCTAGAAAAAGAGTGTCATCGGAAAATTGTGAGTGGTTTATTTCCTTGACTCCTCTTGCTATGTGGAGGCCTGGGAGTTTTCCAGTTCTTCTTTCCACTTCCAGCTTTCGACTGAGGGAATCCGCTAGAAGTATGTAGAGAGAGGGGGATAGAGGGAAAGATTTCCAGAGACCTCTGCTTTCTTTGAAGAACTTTGTTGGGCGCCCATTGAGGAGAGGGGAGATCCAAGGATTGCTGATGTAAGATTTAATCCATCCATTGAAATTATCTAAGAAGCCATAGGTATTTAAGACTGAAAGGAGGAAGTTATGTTTTACCCTATCAAAGGCATTTTCCATGTCTAGCTTTACAACCATTCTAGAGATTTTTGTTTTCCTGCTTGAATGTATGGCTTCCTGCACCAAGATGATGTTATCTGTTATTTTCTTGTCCATGAGGAAGCCAATCCAATTTTCTGAGATTAGCTTAGCAAGTAAGGGGTTGAGATGATTTGCAATGATTTTGGTGAGGATTTTATAGGAGGAGTTGCAGAGAGAGAATGGGCAGAAACGAGTGAAATTTGAGGGGTTAGAATCTTTGGGGATGAGCGCAAGAAAAGTGGAGTTTGTGGAGCCACCTATTCTCTGCTTTCGTAGAGTGTAATTTAGAATTTTCCTCCGATCCATTTTAATAACATCCCAGAAATGCCGAAAAACTCTGATTGGAAAACCATCAGGCCCCGACGCCTTGTCAGGTTCAAGGCTCCATATGGCTTTGCATATTTCTTCCTCAGTGATTTCTTGGATGAGCTGGATGTTTTCTTCATTTGAGATCAAGATGGGAATATTTTCCAGCAACTTGTTATCCTCTCCTTGCATTGAGTCTTCTCTTAGTTGCTGATAAATATTGCTATAATGGTGGTAGGCTTCCTCTTTTATCTTGTCATAGGAATCAATTTGCTGCCCTGTGCTAGAGGTGATTGTTGTAACAATATTTTTCCTTCGAGATTGGGCTTGTTTGTGAAAAAATGAGGTATTAGAGTCTCCAGCCTTTGTCTAGAGATTCCTGGATTTCAGTCTCCATTTCTCCTCTTCTTTGCATAACGTGGTTTGCAGGTGCTGTTGCACTTCTTTCTCTTGATTTACTAGATCTTCTGTCACTGGATCTGATTCAATTTTATATTGAATCTTTCTAAGTTGCTCAAGTTTGTCCTGCTTCTCTTGATGAGGGTCTAAATATGACGCTTTTTCCCAGTCTTTAAGCGCTAGCTTGACTATTTTTAGCTTTCTTTCCCAAACAAAATTGGGGGATCCAGAAATGAAAACATTCCAGGCTGCAACGACAAACAAGGGGACACCTGAATTATCTAGCCACAACTGGTTGAACCAGAATGGGAGGGGGCCCAAATTTTGAGAGTGATGAAAGGAAAGAGTGATGGGTTTGTGGTCAGAGATGGCTGATGGAAGGATTTGGGAGGAGATGTCTAGGGGGGAGAGTAGAAAGTTGTTGTTGATAAGGAAACGGTCCAGGAAAGAAACAATGTGCTGGAGGCCTACTCTTCTATTGTTCTAGGTGTAATTCGCTTTGGTTGGTTTAATATCTTGCATATCCCAGTCTGACATAAGGTCAACCGGATTTTCAGAGAATGGGTCTCTGACTTTACTTCCTCCTTTTTTTCTCCCCAGACTGAGATGAGTCTTTAGATCACCTCCAATTATGCAAGAGGAGAGATCCATTGTGCTTCGAAGATTTGAGAGGGAGGCTCAGACTGCCAACTTATCTTTATAGGAATTTAGCATATAGACATTAATTACCGTGATAATGCTGTTGTCGTGTTTATTTTTTAGGGTTGTAGGGATCTAGTTGTGGGTTTCAAAAGTTACCTCAGAGTTCCAGATTTGCTCATTCCAAATCGTTGCAATACCACCGGATTCCCCCTGAGAGCTGACTGCTACTCTGCCGGTGCTTTTTTAGAGCTTACTTGTTGCTTCCAGGATGGATTTTGCTTCCATTTTTGTTTCTTGGAGGAGAATGATCGAAGGATTGACCATTCCTTTTAGATCTTTTAGAGCTTCGGATTTTAGTTACTACCAAAACCCCTACAGTTCCAAGAGAGAAAGATCATTGGGGGGGGTTTGAGGAGGATCGACTACCTATACCCGAGTGCTCCATTCCTTTGACTCCCATTTTTCGTGTTGACATATGAATGTTGTGTTCTCTATATTGTTGTCTGCCTTGCGCTTTTTCTTTTTTTGCTTCTTCTTCTCTGACCTCTTTATTCGATCGTCATCCTTCTTTCTTGGGTTTCTCTGGCGAAAGTTCTCCTTCTTCTCTCTCTTGTATATTTTGCACATGTAGATTTGATCTAGATCCTTCTTGTTACACTGGTGGATCTGAATCTTCCATAAAGGGGTCCTATGTATCAGGGTCATGAAAATTGCCAGTGAGTGGAGGGTCAAGGGGCAAGGAAGGGAGTGTTGATGGTGAAGGACTCTGCCTGGAGGAGGGCTTGCCAAGGAATTCGAAGGAGTTGCTACTTGGAGGGAGGTTAATGTGCGGTGGAAGGGCCTTTTTGGGGGGAGATTTTGTAGCTAGGGCTTGCCTTGTCTCTGCTAGTGGTTTGGAGCCTGAGGGTCCCGCATGAGATCTAATGCTTTTGCCAGTCGTGTTTTTTTACGCACTTGTTGCCAACCATCTTCCTGGGGCGGGGTTTCAGTTTCTGAGGATTTCTTAGTGCTTGGGAATTTTTTTGCGAAATGGCCGTATTCGTGGCAGGATTTGCACTTGAAAGGTAGTTGTTCATAGTCAAGTTTTTGGATGTGGGTCCAATCATCTAGTTTCAACTTGATTGCTTCTGGGAGCCCTTTTTCCAGATCTACTTCTACACAGATTCGTGCGCAGGAGTATAGGATGGATTTGGGTTCGACCCTATCGATGTACTTCCCTAAAGCATCTCCTATGCTTTTTAGTACTTCATCTGCCCAGCAGTGAAAGGTAGATGCAGAAGCCATACCCAGATTGGTACCGCTGAGGGAATGTCATTTTCAGGGTCAAAATCCAGTGTCCAGTTGTTTAGGTAGAGTCCTCTAGGCCCCAAAAGATAGGGTCCATTTATGAAAATTAAGTCTCTATATGATTTAAGTTCAAAATAGAAAATGTAGAATCCCTTACCGCAGAAGAAGTGATTCATCCTTCCTTGAACCAGAGGATGCCAATTCCTCTCAATCCACAGATCTATTTTATGTAGTGAAGGCCAAAGCCCCATAAACTATCCAACTAGGGCTTGTGATGCAAACAAGAGAGCTTTCTGTCTCACTGTCGTACTGGGGATTGAAATTTCGGGTATTTGATCCAATTTATTGACAAATTGGGAGGTGCTTTGCTGGGCCAGGGGGGGGGGGAGGAAGTGATCCAACAAGGGTTTTGAAAGCCACAACTTTGTCTAAGAAGTCGGGAGGATTCATATCTGGGTTTTCCATTCCAATTCCAAGGGTCGAGAGGGAGGCCGAGGAGCAACTGAAGAATGGAGGGGTGCTGGAAAGGGGAGCTGAGGGGCGGCCAGGGGGCCGAGGGGCAGACGATTAGGGTTTGGGTAGGTTATGCATGTATAATATATTGGAAATAATATTAAGAAGAGAATGTCTCTAATTTTTTAGACATGGGAATTAACTAAAATTTTTATTGTTTTAGCATAAAAAATGTCAAATTTGAAACAATATCTGGAAGTTGATGTGAAAAATGATGAAGGGTTTTATAAAGAGACAATCACTACTTTTTTGATTAAATTTTCAAATATGATCGAGCATAAAATAAAGGAAGAAGACTTACCCTCCCTAGCTCGCAATGAACAATTAAAGGTTTGTTGGACAAAAAGAATAAAATCATTAAAAGAAATATTGGATGACCTTGATACTCCAAGTGTCAAAATGGGTGAATGTTATTTAAAATTAATTGAATTGAACTTAGTTGGAACTATAGGAGAGATTCATGACACAAAAATCATTTTAAATTCAGTGTTTATGACTAAGGAATAGTTTGAGGCAAAATTGGAAACATTAAAATATGCATCAATGGAAAGGTTCAATGGTCTAACGAAAAACTCATACTTTGAGGTCGATAATTGGTTAGTCAATTATGTGAACAAGAACGAGGATACAAAAGATGCATTACATCAAGTTTCAATTGACCACTGAGACATTGAAGATTCATTGTTTGATATAAGAGTGAGACAAGAAGTAAGTGTTGGTCCCATGAGGGATTATGTTGAGAATTGGTTAAAGTAAGCCTTAATCAACATAATTGAAGAAAATCAAGAAGTGGCAGTTACAACCAGCCCACAAACCACAATTTAGGAGAATAAAAAATGACCATAGGCAATAAAATAGAAAGAGAGAGAACACCATCACAATGAGTAAAAATGATCACATTCTCAATTATTTTCTCTTCTTGTTCATAAGACATCTAATTGTGTTTTATCTGTCCCAAGAAAAACATAACCGATTTATTATTGTTTCCCTTTGTCTTCCTTTCAGGTCCATCCCTGTTCCGATTTTTCATTTCATGGTCCATGGGAGCCCAATCCTAGTCCAACTTTGGAAAAATGCATTTTATTTTTAAGACTATAAAAGACTACATTATTTTTTGAAAAAATCCTAGAGAACTACTTTAGGGATAAACTTTAATAATATCTTTTGAACTATGAGTTTTAAGTATAAAATATTTAAAGTTTTCCTATCATATTCTATCCTATTTTGAATGAAAAGTTTTTCTTAAAGTTCTCTCATATGTGGTCCTTTTATCTTTCTTTCCTTGAGTGTGATAAAAAATATTGAATACCATGATGGATGTGAGAGTTATTTTATATTTTCAGCAACTGTTATTTATTTTCTGTATAATATTTTATTTTTACGAGTGAAGATTCCTCGTCTGCTTCTCAAGAATTATTTGATGTATGCATATTATTTTAAATCAACAATATTTTATTTTATTGAGTGAAAAATATTTGGAGTTTACTATTTAGTATTCTACTATTTTTCATATTACAGTTCCATGATATTCAAGATACATCTTTAAAGAATTTACATAGGAGTACCATGATCTGAATTTTAGGGGGTATATGGTCTAAATTTAGATGAAAAAGTCATAAAACTATAAAACTAATAGATTGTCCATGTGGATCAAGGAGATGCCCACTTCCTCATTAATTAATTGGGATACCAGGTTGCCCATATGGGTCAAAGAGAGTCCCACCTCTCCATTATTGTATTGGGTTTTATTTTCCACTACTTAGTTTTTTTTTTTTTGTAAATTAGGTGGTACCTTGCGATTTTCTATTCATTTATGTAGAACAGGCTACATTTAGATATTTTTATTTGGCCTCAACCTGCCCGTAGGAAACCAGGTCTGTTAGCTGTCTAAGTGCTTTGAAAGCTTGCCAAAATTGAAATTGTCTTTTTATCCTGTATAATGCATTTACTAGTTGTCCTGCTGCTGTTCCATGTTCAAGCTGTTGATATATTGCGCAAATGAGTGTTACTTCTTTTGATATAACTTGACAGTAGCTCATGATTGGGTTTGGAGATCATTTTGGACGATCAGTTGCAATGTTTGTAACTCCACTTCCCAGATTGCTTGGCGTGGGCAAGCATCAATAGAACGCTCTGTATTCTGACATCCCCAATTGGCCAAGAAATCTGCTGCCGCATTGCCTTTTCTTTTGATGTGGATAGGGAGTAAATATGGTATCTGCTTAGTTAACTGGGTAGTTAAATCTATTATTATAATAATAGAGACTCATTTAATGATCTCTTCCCATTATTGTACTGGGTTTTATTTTCCACTACTTAGTTAGTTGGGTAGTTAGATCTATTATAATAATGATAGAGACTCATTTAATGAACTCTTTTTGACTTTTTCCAATGGACCATTTTGTAATGCTATATAAAGGACTATCACGCCTTCTCATAATATCAAGTTACTCATTTTGGCTTCTCTCATATTTTCTATTGTTCATTGTGAGATTAATTAGCTCTAAGTGATTTACTAGTAATGCGTTTTAGAGGTGAGGCTCCTCTTTGAGACTCACCTCCAAAGTACTTCATTTACATGTTTTTTTTCCATGCTTCTTTTCATGCAATATTGACACATCTGCACTTTGATATTTCATAACAGTTGAATGCCTTGTGACCTGCGCGATTGCCTCGAGATACCCCTGACAACATCTAGGGTTTCCGACGTCTTCCGCCCCCGCCATGGCCTCTAGCTCAGGGGATCACGATCCCCCTCAGCCCCCTATGCCTACCGATCTTACAACGTTCCAAGCCCTGCTCTACTCTTACACGAAATCCACAAAAGGAACTCCTTAGTCGTGTTTTTTAAAAAAGATGGATGAGATTCCAAAAGTCCCTATTCACTCCTCTTCCTCGAGACCCTTTTCCCTAAGATTAGAAAAAAATGGCACGATTGGACAATTTACAGGACTCTGGCCATCCCCAAAATAAATGGCTGGAGCAGAATTGGAGGAAAATGATAAAAAGACATATTTCAACAACATTATGTGGTAAGGGATTCTATGTTTTCCTCTTTGAAAATAAAGTGGATAGAGATTTGATCTTTAGGAATGGCCCATACTTCATGGGCACTAGAGGAATGTATTTGAATAAATGGACTGCAAACTTCAGCCTTGAGAATGATATTCCTTCAACTGTTTCAGTTTGGGGGAGGCTTCCTTTCTTACCCCTACACTGTTGGAATGATGAAATAATAAAAAACATTGGTAACACACTAGGAAGGTTCATCGATCGGGCCGAACCACGAGATGATTTGCAATCATGCGCACATCTTTGTGTAGAAGTAGACCTAGATAAAGGTCTTCTAGAAGAAATCCAACTAACTCTAGATGGGTGGTCATACATCCAAAAAGTGGACTACGAACAACTCCCTTTTAAGTGTGAATCCTGCCATGAGTATGGACATTTCGCCAAAAACTGCCCCAAGGCTATCCAGGAGAATCTTGAATACAAAGCGCCAGATCAATGGAATCCAACAAAAATAAATAAAGAAATGAACAAAATAGGAACCCAACAACAAGAAAGGAAAAAAACTCCAGGCCCCCCTCACCAAGTAAAGAGAAATCCCCGATACAAATCGATGATGAAGTAGAAAGTAGCAAAAACAAATTTGATCCCTTGGAAAACCTAGAGGCAGAAATGATCAACTCAAAAGAAAGCATAGAAGAAATCCAACCAGTTCTAGATCCTGATTTCACTTCGGCCCTAGTGGAGCCCGATCCCCAGCCCCATGATCCTACCCAAGCACAAGAGGATGATATCCAGGAAGACTCAGGAGAAGAGTTGGATATGGAATTCCTAAAGATTGCCAGAACCATGAAAGTAGGAAGGAAAACCAATAAAAATAGAAGGGAAAAAGCAACTAATCAGGATAAGGAATTAGGAACCCAACCAACACTGAAAGAAATTCTTAAAAAAGAAGGAAAAGGTGGGAAAGCCCCAACAACAAAGGGACAATCTCAACCCACAAAAAGGGGGGCAACAAAACACACTAGTAAATAATGAAGGTAGTCTCTTGGAATTGCAGAGGATTGGGAAAGAGGAAAAAAAAAGAATCCATGGGAAAACTAATCAGAACATAAAAGCCCCATATCCTCCTAATTCAGGAGACAAAACTGCAGGGAGCTGAAGCCCTGCGAGAAATGAAACAAATCTGGAAAACAAGCAACAAAACAACACTTAATGCCAGAGGAGCATCGAGAGGGATCTATACTATGTGGAACACCCAACTCTATAGATAAGAACAAACAGTAGAATCAACACACTGGATGCTAGTCAAACTAAAGCATCTTCAATCAGGTATCACCTACCCTATCTGCAATGTTTATATGCCTAATAATTATTGGGAAAAAAGGGACTGTTGGGATTCTTTAATGAAAATCAAAGAGCTAGGAGCCCAAAATAATTGCATCATAGCAAGAGATTTTAACACAACCTTACATTAAGGGGGAAAAAAAGGAGGAACTACTATAAGGGACCAGTTCAGGGAACAAATGGAGGATCTAATCTCAGAACTAGATCTGTTCAATGTTCAACCCTCTAAAGGGAAATACACTTGGAGTAATAAAATGCTAGGGGTGGGACACATAGCTTCAAGAATTGATCAATTTCTCATTCACAGCTATTTCCTTCTCCGTCCGCTCAACATTTCCTCCCAAATTTTCCCTTGGGGTATTTCATATCATCATCCAACAACGCTCTCCATTGACAACATAGAAAATATGGGACCCATTCCCTTCAAATTCAACCCAATTTGGTTGGAGTCCTCAAACTTCCTCCCCATAATCTCCTCGATCTAGTCAACTTGGGTGGACGAAACCCCTGTGTATATCTGGGAACAAAATCTAAAAAAGGAAAAACAAGCAATAAAGGACTGGGTTAAAGTCTCCTTCCACAACACAAGAGGAGAAGTTGAAAAATATAAAATGTAGCTAGAAGTTATTCAGGAGGAAATGGACACTAATGAAATTCAAAACTATAAATTCTAACCTTGTACAATATCTACTGCAAACTGATATTCAGAAAAGAACAGAAAAGATACAATGGCAAATACAAACATTACACAAAGATTTTTCACCTGGAAACCCAAACCGAGAAAACCAGCATATATTATATTCATACATTGTGTTACATTGTTTACAATACAATATACATATAGGAGCCAGCGGCATCCAAAACCCTAACCCAATGACCTGGATTAGTCCAAAACCCTAATTACTTAACCAAAAATAGAAAACCATCGGCAAAAAAAACCATGTGCTGAAAAACCACCTAATATCATGTGGTCCCGGAAATATGTCGGCCCGACGAAAATATGTCAGCCCAAAAAAAAGAATTTTCGGGGGCGCTGCCCCCGAACCCCCGCGCAGGGGGCTCCGCCCCCCTTCACCCCCCAAGGGGGGGCCTAGCACCCCCCCCTCTAACCCCCCTACACCCCCCAAGGGGGGGCCTAGCAGACCCCCCTCTAACCCTCCTACGCGCCCAGTGGAGGTGCTCAAACACTACTACTCGTGCAAAGAATATAACACATACCCAACATTCTCCCACTTGTTGTTTTCTTTGCA
>ML802930.1:163418-180658 GCA_009831015.1 Picea engelmannii
GGAATAGTTTATTTACCAGGGACTTAGACTGATACAACTTCCCCAACTTTTCCCATAAATCCTTGGCTGTAGCTTCCTCTGACACATTCAATAATACTGAATCGGAGAGACACAGTCGAATTGTGCTCTTTGCCTTCCAATCCATATTTTTCCAGTCATCTGCAGAAGTTCCTGTAGGTGCCGTACCTGGATCTACCGCGATCCATTGATCTTTGTCCACCAAAAGATATTCCATCTTGAGCTTCCACAACTCAAAGCTTTTCCCATTAAACTTCTCGATCTCCATCTTCGAATTGCTTGCCAAACCCTTGACGACAAAGGCGTCCCCCTGAAGCCAATAAAGCTCTGATACCAAATTTAAATTCTAACCTTGTACAATATCTACTACAAACTGATATTCAGAAAAGAACAGAAAAGATACAATGGAAAATACAAACATTACACATAGATTTTTCACCTGGAAACCCAAACCGGGAAAACCAACATATATTATATTCATACATTGTTTACAATACAATATACATATAGGAGCCAGCGACATCCAAAACCCTAACCCAATGACCTGGATTATTCCAAAACCCTAATTCCTTAACCGAAAATAGAAAACCATCGGCAAAAAAAACCATGTGCCGAAAAACCACCTAATATCATGTGGTCCCGGAAATATGTCGGCCCAAAAAAAAAATTTTTTGTGGGCGCTGCCCTCGAACCCCCGCGCGGGGGGCTCCGCCCCCCTGCACCCCTCAAGGGGGGGCCTAGAGCCTCCCCCTCTAACCCCCCTGCGTGCCCAGCGCAGGCGCTGAAACACTACTACTCATGCAAATAATATAACACATACCCAACAAAAACAAACATCTAGTGCAGGAGAAAGAACATTTTCAAAATTATTTAAGAGCACTCCATAATGAATAAAAGGAGTGGAGACTCAAATCTAGAGCATTGAGGCTCCAAGAAGGGGACAAACATACTTCCTTTTTCCATAAGCAGGCCAAAGCAAGTTAACACAAAAACACAGTGGAGGAAATAAAAACAACCACAAGAGAAATAGTCAATTCTTTCAAGGAGATAAAAAAGGAATCCTCCTCCCATTTTAAAAATGTTTAAACCCAAGATGGGTTAGATAAAAAAGAGCAGAGTTTACAATTCATGGAACAAAAACCACATCTGATAAAGGAAGAGGATAACCAGGAGTTGGACAAGGTGGTCACAGAAGCGAAAGTTAAAGAAGTTGTCTACCATATTGATCCTATCAAAGCCCATGGGATGGACGACTTCACTCTCCATTTTTACAGAGATTGTTGGGAAATAATAAAAAAGGATTTACTCCGTATGATCAGATATGTCCAAAAGTCTTGCAAGTTAGGAGGAGCTACCAAAACCTCCTTTCTTGCCTTGATCCCCAAAGAAAAAAGTGCAAACTCCTTTGATCAATTTCGTCCCATCTCTCTCTGTAATGTCTCCTACAAAATCCTAACAAAAATCATAGCGAACAGAATAAAGAAACTACTCCCACAAATCATTCTTCCCAACAAAGGGGAATTTGTGGCAAATAGGCAAATTTGGGACAAAATAATCCTTGTGCAGGAGGCAATTCACACCAGTGTTACTAATAGAGAAAAAAGAATGATAATTAAAATAGATATGGAAAATTCCTTTGATCGAGTAAAACACAAGTTCCTTTTTGATGTGTTAAAAAAAATTGGTTTCAACCAATCCTTTGTCTCATGGATCGGGGCTTGCATATCGTCCCCCTAGATAGCGCCCTTGATAAATGGGTGCTCGACCCCTTTCTTCCAAGCTACAAGAGGACTTCGACAAGGCTTCCCACTCTCTCCAATGTTGTATGTCATCATGGAAGAAACAATGAATACAAGACTGGAATATGAAAGAGCCAACGAAAATATCCCAGGAATGAAAATAACAAGGGGTGTCAGAAGGTTAAACAATTCACAGTTTGCTAGTGACACTCTTCTCCTTCGAGGAGCTTCACAAACTATGGCCAGAAGATTCAAAATAGTCCTATACCAATATGAAACAACTTCTGGGGGTCTTATCAATAAGCACAAAAGCCAAATTTATGCCTGGAACACAAAATATTGTACAATGGATAGAATTGCCGACATCCTACAATTATCCGTCTCGATTGAATGGAAGTACTTCAGGTATCTTGGCACTCCCATCAGTATAAAATCCCTCTCCGGGGAGGCATGGCATGTGATCCTTCAAAATCTCAAGGACCAATTTGAAATTTGGGGAGCAACTTGGCTAAACCCAGCTGGCAGGGTAGTCTTAATAAAGTCAGTTTTATCCTCCTTTCCAATCTTCTAATTTTATGCTCTCTATGCTTCGGTGGGAATTAAAAAAGAAATGGCCAAACTAATCAGGAAGTTTCTTTGGCAAGGGGGAAAGGAAAATGAGAGAAAAATCCATATGGTAAACTGGTTTACTGTCTGCACCCCTAAAGAAAATGGGGGACTGGGTATTCGAGACCCAAAAAAGATAAACATAGCCCTGGGGGAGAAGTTAATTTGGCGTTTAATCATTGGAGGAAACAAAAGGTGGAAAAAAGAAATCTGCAATAATTATCTGTCAAAAATCAGAAAGAGGTGTTTGGATGTAGTCAATCTCAGTCAATCAGGTTCCCCCATCTGGAAGCTAATCCATGCATCAATGTCTCTCATTCAAAACCATCTCAGCTGGAGACCAGGAAATGAAAAAGAAATTAAGTTTTGGGATGATCAATTCTCAGACAAGTGTATACTCTCTTTTATCTCTACTATGGACCCCTTCAGACATTGGCTAACCTCCGAGGGGAAACCACTCTCTTTGATATATCTGAATGGAAGAGTAACGATGCTTGGGAAAACTGGAACTTGGGAGAGGTCCCCCCATACTAAGAAATGAGGCCCATCAGTTTCTCCTGGTTGTCTCAGGGTCCGCCCCAATTCACCTTAGTTAGAGGGACAATAGAAGTTGGGGAGAGGCCGGGTATACAGTGAGGTTGGGATACAAAAATCTCCCCCAAGAAAGCGATTTGCCAAATAAATATTCCATCTGGAAAGAAATGTGGAACCCAAATAGACTACCAAATACAAATATATTTGGTTGGCAGTTATCTCACAACAAGATTTTAACAGGCGGAAACTTGAATAAAAGAGGTTATATGGGGCCATTCAAATGTGCTCTCTGTAACCAAAACCTTGAAAGCACTGACCACCTTTTCCTAAATTGCAATTTCACCAAACAAGTGATGCACAATGTCTTCTTAGAGCTAGTCCCTAAAATCTCTTGGCCGACCAGTAGAAAAAGTCTAATTGGAAAATGGAGTAACCACTTCAAAGGCTCACTCCACAAGAACCCAAATTTAAGCCGAGTCTTGAAGGCATCGATGAAATTTGTGTGCTAGAAAATATGGCTGACAAGAAATAAAAGAATTTTCAAAGAGAAGCTAGTCCCCCCCCCTAGTAGTAGTTATTGCAATCGGCCAGTTGGGGGAGTATATCTCATTCAGGAAATACAAAACCCAGGAAGGTGGTCCCCTGCTAGCAGAAGAAGAGATTTGGATAAAAAAAAAAAATCTTCCCGTCGTCCAGCCCATCACTTTGCCAAAAAAATCATGCTAGTAGCTTCAATTTTACCCCTCGTATTTCAAAAATTGGATAAATGCCCAAGATTGTCATATTTTCTATTTCAATGGTGCTTCAAAAGGTAACCCGAGGGAGGTAGGTGCAGGAGGGGTTTTGTTCAACCCTAGAGGAAAAATATTGCTAACTTACTCTTGGAATCTGGGCATAACCACCAATAACCTAATAGAGGCCTATGCACTCTTCCAAGGAGCTCTTCTAGCTCAGGATTGTCATCTCAGCCAAATAATTATTCTAGGGGACTCCAAGAACATAATCCAACATTTCATTAAAAGAACAAACCTGAAGAATAAAAAGTTTAAAATACTCATTGAAAGGACCAAGGATATACTATCCACCATTCAGTCCTCTTTCTACCACATTCGACGCATAAACAATGGGATATCGGACAAGAAAGAAAATATAGCTATAGGAAGGGGTCTTGGTCACATGGACGTATTGGGAAGGTANATGTCTAAGAAAAAAGGTGTAAGAGGTAAGCCGAGCGTCAAGCTCAAAGGAACTTTGTACTTGTGCATCCTTTGGTTCATGGGAGCTTGTATGCTCCAGGATGATTATATGGATTTATTGGTTTGCAAGGATCTCATCCTCCATGGGAATATGTTGCAGTTGTCACTCCATGCCCGCCCTACATTTAACAACCTCACCTCCACATTATTTCGCTCGAGAAGAAGGATTGTGAAAGGATTGTAGCCGTGCTCCACAAAAAGCAGATGCTAGCAATACCTGCTGCATCTACACTTGAACATCATTGCATCTCTGAGTTTGAACTACCTCCTTTCTTATCTACAAGAGGAATTTAGGATGGCCAATGCCCGATTCAGTGTTTTAGCCAGCTAAAGCAGAACCCGATAATGCAGATTTTATTTGGGAAGGGAATTTAAAGAGAAGAGGTAGTATGAGATTAGGACGTAGCTCCAATAGAAATGGTACAACAGACAAAGAAGCAGGAAACAACGACCATCCAAGGATCGACACAGTCACTGGTTTGTTCAAATATTGTAACAAAGGATGCTTCAACGACGAATTTTTTTGTGGTAATAACAAAAGTCTCCCTACAGTCTTAGGTTGCTTCATCACTAGTGAAGACATAGGAGGCATAACAAAAGGTAATACTGACAAAGGAAGTTACAGAGATAAAAAAAATAGAGGCAATATCAAATCTAGCAACACCAACGATAATGCTAACCCCGAACAAGTCAAAGAAATCAACAACAAGTGGAGGAAGGTATTAATAGTAAGACTATCTGCTAATATGGCTCAGCGCTGATCTCGTGAAAGGTTGGAGGATGAAATGGTGGAAGAAAACTTCTCCACCACACAACAATTGGCACTGTGTTTGGACTCTCATAGTTACACACTTAACTTTACCCTGGATACACTAGCACAACATCGCACCCTATTCAACTAGCTACAAGATGAAGTCGATTTTCTCAGACATCAAGGGGAGCGAATGTAAGCAATGCACAAAGCCATGAAACAATTCTTCAATGCAAAGCCATAATGAGGAGACATGAAGTAGGGTCGACCCAATTATGCTTGATCTAAATGTAGCTCTTGAACCATCGCCAGAATAAGAACGATCTTTAGAGGAAGACCGAGTGTAAGCTGATCAGTAAGGAAATTCCAATTTTGTAAAAATGACATAAATAAATATTTTCGAGAAATAGTTTTTTGCTAGTTCGATAAGCTTAGATTTCAAAAGTAGAATCTGCGAAAAACTCTTTGATGTAAGCCTTTGCTGGAAATTTTGTAGTTGGTATCCTCTACCCATATCCTATTTTGTACTATGTGATCTCGGTCGTGCCCTTTATATATAATTTTTTTTTCTTCATTTTTTGTAAAAAAATATATTGGCACATCTAAGCTCCTCCTCTCTCGGCATTCAAGCCATCCAGATCTCAACCCCCGAGATCAGGGTCAATGGTATCAGATCAGGTACGCTCTCCATCGGGATAAGGGTTTAAAGCATGTTGCAAGTTCAAACATTTGCAGTAATCACGAACCTCCTTTTGGTACTATCAGAATCGATTTTGCGGACCATACACTGTAAGCATCACAGTTGGTCCACATGCACTACATGGATATTTTTTTCCCTCGGATCTTCGTTCACCATTAAAAGGAGAAATATACATGGATTCACTACATTCATACATGGATTCACTACATCTATACATGGATCCACTACATCCATTAGTCTGCAACATTTTCAACAAATTTGTAGGGTGTCCATGCTGCCCACAGAGTTTCCACAACCTCTACAACAACCCATGATTCTCTACAAATCCTTGGCATCCTTTATGGCCCTCTACACTCAGCCAACTTCAAAGAGTTGCTCCGACCTCTACACAACATTTCAAAGGATCTACCATATCTCATTGGAAATATCTCTTCAATATCTCAAATGGGTATTTCGCGGAATCTCATTTGGCTTCCTGGTTTGAGAGATATCATTGATTGAATCTCAACATGTATTTGACCCAAGGAAGCCACGCATACCACCATCTTCAACGATACTTTTCTTCATGCTCAAGAAACTACAGAAGGAGTTCCAAATATGGATGGAAATATCTCTTCAATATCTAAAATGAGTATTTATCAGAATCTCATTTTGCTTCCTGGATTGAGAGATATCATTGATTGAATCTCAACATGTATTTGACCCAAGGAGGCCACACGTACCACCATATTCAATGGTCTTTTTCTCCCTTCTCAGGAAAATACAGAAGGAGTTCCACATATGGCTGAAAATATCTCTTCAAGATATCAAATGGGTATTTCACGAAATTTCATTTTATTGTCTGGTTCATGAGATATATTTGTTTGAAGCAACACACGTCTGTAACCAGCGTGGATGTGCGCCCTTCAAATTCGGCTTGGTTTTTCTCACTTCATGGGGCACCTCAGAACAAGTTCCATATACTGATGAAAAGATATCTTCAGTAGCTCAAATGGTTCTTCGACAAAATTTGATTTCATCACCTATCGTAGAAGTTATGAATATATTTGTAGAAGGATGTTCATAGCCCCCAAAGTCATGATTTTTCCATATTATTCTTTAAATTTTGGGATTTTATTAAAATTTCTTTATTTTTCTATCTATGTACAATGCCATTGTCAACTAGGTTATGGGTCAACCACACAAAACCCTTCTCTTCATTGGGTATTTTCACATTGTAATCATAATGGTATGATAACGGGGTTTCTTTTTTTAGCATGGATGAAATGATGGGGACCATCATTTTCTAAGGGGGAGGAATGATCTGAATTTTAGGGGGTATATGGTCTAAATTCAGATGCAAAAGTTATAAAACTATAAAACTAATAGATTGTCCATGTGGATCAAGGAGATTCCCACCTCCTCATTAATTAATTGGGCTAACAAGTTGCCCATATGGGTCAAAAATAGTCCCACCCCTCCATTATTGTATTTGGTTTTATTTTGCACTACTTAGTTAGCTGAGTAGTTAGATATATTATAATAATAATAGAGACTCATTTAATGAGCTCTTCCCATTATTGTACCGGGTTTTATTTTCGACTACTTAGTTAGTTGGCTAGTTAGATCTATTATACTAATAATAGAGACTCATTTACTGAGCTCTTTTTGACTTTGTCCAATGGACCATTTTGTAATGCTATATAAAGGCCTAGCAAGCCTTCTCATAATATCAAGTTACTCATTTTGGCTTCTCTCATATTTTATATTGTTCATTGTGATATTAATTATCTCCGAGTGATTTACTAGTAATGAGTTTTAGAGGTGACACTCCTCTTTGAGCCTCACCTCCCAAATACTTCATTTACATGTTTTTTTTCCATGATTATTTTCATGCAATATTGGCACATCTAAGCTCCTCCTCTCTTGGCATTCAATCCATCCATATCTCATCCCCCGAGATCCAGATCATACCACCTCTAAAAAAACATAGGGGGATTTTTATACCCTCATGAGGCTTCTTTTTGGACCTTAACATATCTGAGCATCAACATTTTTGGTGACCATACTGGGGAGAAAAAAAGGCTGATTTCACAGATAAGAATTCTAATGACCCAACCTCAGTCAAATCAACCCTAGTTACAAGTTGGTCTTGGAAATCAAACGAGTGTTCTTCATCAATTGCACAATTTGATATTGACAATAGCTAGAACTCATGAATATCTTGAAAGATCACGGGAAACCCTTTCCCGTGAAGAGGAAAGAGAGATCGCAAGAAGGCAAAGAAGACAAGATAGAAATTGAAATATAGAATCATACACGGGCCCAATAATAAGAAGTACAAGCAAACAATTTCATATTCCAGAAGTTGGTGAAAGTTCCACCACTGAGAAAATAAGAATTCCAATAATAGGTGACAAACAAGAGAATCTCTAGAATCATGAAGAGAGAAATGAAAGGCAGAGAATTCCAAGAAGAAGGTTTAGATATACCCCACTTAATATTCAAGGAGAGAAACACCAATTTCCAACTCTTCCACAAGGAGTGTTGCCTACATTTTCAGGAGATAGAGTGATGGATCCAAAAATACATATGGATCTATTTTTGAATATGTGTGAGATTCATTTAGTAGAACATGATGATGTAATGGCCGTAATTTTTCTTCAGACATTGGCAGGCTTGGCCTATGAATGATATATTTCTCTTCCTTCAAGATCAATGTCATAATTTGATGATCTAGAAGTGATGTTTTTTACTATATATGCTCCTCTAGTAGCATATCATACTTTACTCACACAATTGACCCAAATTCGCTTGAAAAAAGGTGAAAGGATTAGACATTTTAATCTGATATTTTTCAAGACATTAAATCATATTCTTGAAGAACAAAAACCAAGCACTCAAGTTATACTTGGATGTTGTAAAAATGCAATGCCCTCAAATGTAAAATTTGCTATCAGGGCTGCACAACTTGAAGACCTAGATGGATATATGCACAAAGAGATAGAGATGGAAGAAATCATCCTCGAAACAAATGTTGATCCTGAGATCATCCTCAGGAAATACCAAATACAAATGGATAATCTTGCTATCTCAAATCAAGGGGCATTGACTTTGAAGAATGTTGAAAATCGGGGAACAATGAATGTTTAAAATAGAGGAGTTAGTGGAGGAATTTTTCAAGGGGTAATCCCTAATGTAAGAAGCGATCCAACAACAAATCAAGAGACGAAACAAATATTACAAATATATCAAATTAATCCAACGATTCGACAAATGCAAAATGAGATAACTAGATTGAGAATAGGAGAAAAGTTTACTCCTACGAATCAAAATCCTAGAGTTCCTACTCATGATCAGTGAAGAAATCCTCTTCAAGAATAAATAATAAGAAATTATCATAGAATCAAAGAGCATAGGCAAAGACAACCTAGAGTGCAAAACCCTAATGTTGTCATATTAGAAGAGATCTTTGATGAAGAAAATTTTGATAATTTTGACCAAGAGGATGAAATAATTCAATATGAAAGTATTGAATCTGTACAGATGGATGAAGGTGTGTCATCCTTGTATATGTTTTTATGAACATGAAGAGTTAAATATCTCACAAGAAAATGTTGTGCAAACTAGGGCACAAGTCAATAAATTCAAAGAAAAAGAGAAAAAAACAAAACAAATGTTCTTGAAACATCAAAATAGAAAGTCGTCACAAATCAAATGAAGAATCCTCCACATATGACTTATAATGTAATTGATGACTTGACTAAGTTGAGGATTACTCTCCCTTTCATGGAAGTTGTAAAAATACCACAACAAAGAGAAAATATTCTCAAGATTCTGGATGAGTCAACTACAAGAATTGAAGATGTTGTAACAAATTTCAAGCTTCAACAAAATATTTCAACAGTCAAACCAAGGGGTAAGGTCCCATTATTCTACATCACAATAGAAAATAGTGATGTAGTATTACATAATTGTTTGGTTGATAGTGGATCAACCAATAATATTATGCCCTTGTCAATAATGGAGGCTCTGGGAATGGGATGTACAGAGTATTATGAAACTGGAGAAAGTATCTATGAAACAGATTCAAGAAAGGTCCCAACATATGGGGAAATCAAACATTTTTGTTCCTGGATAACTGTAGCACCCCATATTACAATTGTTTTCACTATCATTGTAGTGGACTTGCCTGCAAATTATGGAGTAGTTTTTAGAAGAGATTGGTGCTCACTAATTGGAGGTTACATCATGAATGACAGAAGCTGTATGATGTTACCAAACAAAGATGTAACAATGGTGAAAGTTTCTCGAGAATCCAGAAAGACAATTTCTTTCAGGAAAAAATATAATGAATTAATGCAAGACTACATCGATGCCGGAATTGGAAACTATGTTGTGTTTGATCCAGAGCATCCAAGTATTTCAAAACAAGAAGAAGATACTTTTGAAGGATTTTGGAAGATTCCTTTTGATGGTGCTTGCTCCAAATCTGGAAGTGGAGAAGGGATTGTTTTCAATACCCCCAACTCATTCATATATCCACACGCCACCAGACTCAAATTTCCTTGTACAAATAATGAAGTTGAATATGAAACGTTAATCCAATGAATGAATTTTGCACTACAAATGAAAATTGAACACTTGATAATAACCGATGATTTATAGGTAGTTATAAATCATATAAAGAATAAGTACAAGATAAAAAAAGAGAAATTGAAATTTTATGCCAAAAGAGTAAATGAAATCATGAGTTCTTTTAGTTTATTTCACATTTCTTTCATACCAAGAGATAAGAACCAGAAGCTAGACTCATTGGTGGTTGTCACATCTTTATTCAATCCTGATGATTCGCAGAGTCAAAATACATTCGAGGTCAAAACGATTTTCATACCTTCAGTTCTTGATAATCAAGATTACCTCCAAGTTTTTGAGAATGATGAGCAGTTGGATGAATTTCTTGTTGATATAAATTATTCTGTAGAAATCCCCAAAGATCCAAATCATGTATCTCTTTCAAAATATTGTATCAATATTGAATCTATCTTCACAAGAGATGGCCAAACTAAATTTCCCGACTTGAAAGAAGAAGTGTCCATTAGAAAAGTGCAGGAAACTTAGAAAATAAATATTGGCACTGAAGATTCTTCGAAGTATGTAAATCTCGATACCAGTTGCATCGAAAAAGAAGTTGATCAATACATTGCTTTATTCAAATAATTCTATGATTTCTTTGCTTGGTCTTATGGTGAGTTAAAGGAGTATGATAAATAAATATTCAACATATCATACCAATGAAAGAAGGAAAAATTTGTTCAGGTAGCAATTGAGGATTGTGAATACTAAATTAAAACCCCTAGTAAAATTTGAGTTGGAAAAGTTGAAGAAGGCCATAAATTTTTTCCAATTAGACACTCAAAATGGCTTTCAAACCTGTTATAGTAAGGAAGAAAATTGGGGAGATTCATATTTGTGATGATTTTATAGATTTGAATAAGAAGAATATTAAATACAATTACGCCCTCCCTAACATCGAAATGCTCTTGCGACAAGTGACTGATTCAACTCTTATGTCTATGTTAGATGGTTTTTCTAGATATAACCAAGCATTGGTTGCATAAGAAGACATGCTTAAAATTTATTTCATCACACCTTGGGACACATATGCATATGTACATATGCTCTTTGGATTGAAAAATGTTGGAGCTACTTTTCAAAGGGCAACAAATCACGCCTTCAATGATTTAATTGGAAAATTTATGAGTGATTATCAAGATGATCTTACTATTCATTCCAGAGTAAGAGAAAAGAACATCGAGCATCTAAGGCAGATATTTTAGCTATGTAGATTATATGGAATATCATTGAATCCCAAGAAATGTTTGTTTGCAGTTTCAGAGGCAAAACTCTTGGGACATATAGTCAGTAAAGAATGAATTTACATTGATCTAGAGAGAGTTAAATCTATCAATGAATTGAGCCCTCCAACATTGAGAAAATGAGTACAATCATTTTTTGGCAAGATAAATTTTGTAAGAAGGTTTGTCTTATATTATTCCACAATTATGAAACTGATAAATGTCTTATTGAAAAAGGATTGGAAATTTGAATGGACACAAGAAATTCAAAGAGCATTCACTAAGATCAAGCATGCAATCACTTCAACTCCAATTCTTGTTAGTCCAAACTTTAATAAATATTTTATCATATATTATTTTTCTTCAGAAGAGACCATTGCTTCTATCTTCACACAAAGAAATATCAAATGAGAAGAGCTTCCAATAAGTTTTGTGAGTAAAACTTTACATGGCTATGAGTTGAGATATTCAAAAATAGAGAAGCATGCTCTTTCTTTGGTTAAAGCAGTGGCACACTTCAGAACTTATATCTTGTCATCTCATGTTATAACATATGTCCCAACATCTCTAGTTAAAATGATCATTAATAAAAAATTGAGAGAAGGGAAATGGGAAAATTGGCGTGCAAAAATTCAATAGTATGACATTGAGATCAAGCCATTGAAAGCAATCAAAAAACAAGGGTTATGCAAACTTATGGTAGGGACTGATTCACTAAATGGGGTCATATCTATTTCAACAAGATCTTCATCATCCACACTAGAATGGTACAAGGACATCATCTTCTATTTAAAATCTAGCTAATTCCCAAATGGTATGTCTTCAAAAGAAAGAAGGGCATCAAAGATGAAGGCAAACCAATATGTATTAGTTGTTGAAATACTTTTTCGAAGAAATTTTGATGGAATGTTTCTAAGATGTATTGATTTAATGAAATCCAAAAAGGTGCTTGTTGAATTCCATGAAGGAATTTGCGGAGGACATTTTTCACCTACAATGACATCACACATAATTATGAGAGTGGACTATTACTGGCCAACCATTTTTAAGGATTCATATGCAGTGATTAGAAAGTGTGTTTCTGGCCAAAGATTTTCTGGGAAAATGAAAAGAGAGACAATGTCATTGCAATCCATAACAATTGAATAACCTTTTGTACAATGGGGACTTGATGTCATTGGCCCAATTAATGCTAATTCAAGTAAAGTTCAATCTTATATTCTCACTGCAGCTGACTATTTTACAAAGTGGAAAGAAGTTGTAGCTCTTAAGAAGGTTGATTTTGAAGAGCTCATTAATTTCCTCAAAGAGAATATTTTATCAAGATTTGGAGTTCTGGAGAAATTTATTACAGACAATGGATCAATATTTATTAGGTCAAATTTTACTAAATTTTATGGAGAAATTGGTATTATAATGGGACAATCTTCAAACTATTATCCCCAGGGAAATGGTTTAGTTGAATCTACTAACAAAACATCGATCCAAATCCTTAAGAAAACAATTGATATAAATCAAAGAAATTGACATACAAAATTAATAGATGCATTATGGGCCAGTGGACTAACACCGAAAGACAACATTGGGTTGTCACCATACACATTGGTGTATGGGAAAGAAGCAAACATGCCAATTCATCTAGAATTGAATGCCTTGTCATATGCTATAAATTATAAAGACATAAAATAAATTTCTCTTATATAAAGAAGATATAATCATTCAATGCACATGGAGGAACAAATAAATGAGGCATTTAGGAAAATAAATCAAAGACAATGATCTATAAAAATATATTTTAGTCAAAGTGTTTCAGCCGAAGATTTTCAAAAGGGACAACTGGTATTATTATGGAACAAATCCAAGGAGAAATCTTCTCTACAAACGAAATTGGAAGCATTGTGGATCTACCCTTATATGATTGAAAAATTCTTGGGATATAATTCTTATTTGATTTGAGATATAAAGGGAACATTTAAAATGTTTCCAATCAATGGAAAACATCTCAAAATTTTTTTCTCTTTATCAATCTTGCTCTCAACTATACATAATTTTCATCTTTCCTGTACATATTTTGTAAGCCTATATTTTTCTTTTTCTTTTCTCATCTTGACTCCATGCCCAATGGGAGAGATTCTAGATTCTTAGTAACCCAAAGGGGGTTTCTATCCCATAGTTGGAGCCAACTATTGATCCTAAAATTTTCTAAGTCATAAGTCTCTCTCTCTTATACCATGTTCCTATACTTAGAATATTTTTCAATTTTATCATTTTCAATTGGGCGAAGATTATTTCTGGAGAAATCTCTTCGCAATTATTAAATTTCAAGCAAAACAAGAGATTTTGTATGTCTTCTTATTTTATATTTTCTATCACCTACTCTCATGTCTTTAAGGGTTTGAGTGTGGGAAGACAAGTTGACTGTAAAATTGACCCAATACCAATGTGGTACAAAGCCTTATGGAAAAAAAAGGCTACTTATCATTTTTATGAATTTTATAATGCATTTGTCTCTTCTTTCAAGAAACTTATCTTTGGGCCGAGAACATCCAAACTATTATTGGAAGCATCAACCTTCCTAGATAAAAAGGGGAGCATTGAAAGTATGGAACACTATAGTGTTGTTAGAATCTATTGTTCTGATTAGAGGCCTCTTTATCTCCCATACTATGTTCCTGATAACTTGTTTGTTACAAAGGTTTCCAGACAATACAATTTTTGGGTACATTTTTTCATGATAAAAGAAAGAAACAATTCATTTCTTTACTGTGGAAAAATGGGGAATTTTTGTTAAGAAGTATTTCAAAAATTGATGAATTTTTAGTGCAGTTGGACCAATACATTTTAAAGTTTGTGAAAGAAATCAGGGGGTTCGATCCCAATCAATTTTTCATGGACCATATGAATTCTGTTGGTTTCAATATTTCACTTTCAATACATTTTTATTTGAAGAGGAGGAAGGCGATAGTCAAGACCCGCCAACAATAATTGTTGAAAATAAAATATAGGATATCAAGATTGTCATTAGTACTACAAATAAGCACAAACATAGGGGAAGAGTGGTTAATGAAATAAGTACTCATTATTCCAATGTTTCACAAAGAAGCGACCTACCCAAGAAAAGTTTTCAGTCAGCTACACTAGAGAAAAATAATTCTTCGACCAATAATTTCGATGATGGAGGTGACCAAAACCCTCTGAAGGGAAAGTTGGAGTGGTCTCATAAGCTTCAGGTTAAAAGAAAAAGACAAAGTCCCAGAAAGAGGTAGAAAATATCGTACCTGAACAAGAGGTTGTCCTTGAAGACATGGAACTTGATGTTAATATTAAAAATATAGAATTTTCCAATGATGAACAAAGACTCCAAGAGAGCAGGGAAGTTGCAGCTAAAATTGCAACTCAAGAACATGCCTTTTCATAAGAAGAATCTTTCACAGTAAAGAATGCTATGTTCGATAAAAGTTCTAGAAACTTAATTTTCGAAAGACTTCATTCAAATAATAAAAGGATTCAAAGAAAATACAATTATGAGTTAGATCTCAATGGTGTACCACCTTCCAGAATTGCCCGTAATCACACAACTATAGGGGAAGCACTTGAAGTATCAATTGTTGAGATGGAAATATAAAATGTCAATTTGAAAGAAAGAATCAAAGAATTGGAAACTGCATTGATGCCACCTCCAATATTTTCAAATCCAATCACTACTATGAAGCCATGGGAGACTTTGTATGGCACACCAAAGTCTAGTTCGAAACCGAAAGGGACATCAAGTTTACTTGCGGTTTTCAGACAATATATTGGAAATAATATTCAGAAGAGAATGTCTCTAATTATTGAGACATGGGAATTGACAAACAAGTTTATTACTTTGGCATCAAAAATATCAAATTTGAAATAGTATCTGGAAGCCGATGTGAAAAATGATGAAGGATTTTATTAAGAGGAAATCACTACTTTTGGGTTTAAGGTTTCAAATATGACCAAGCATAAAATAAAGGAAGAAGACTTACCCTCCCCAACTCGCATTAAAAAATTAAAGGCTTGTTGGATAAAAAGAATAAAATGCTTAAAATAAATATTGGATGACCTTGATACTCCAAGTGTCAAAAGGGGTGAATGTTATTTAAAATTAATTGAATTGGAATTAGCTGGAACTATAGGATAGGTTGATAACAAAAACTCATTTTAAATTAAGTGTTTATGACTAAGGAACAATTTGAGGAAAAATTGGAAACATTAAAATCTACATCAGTGGAAAGGTTCAATGGTCTAACAGAATACTCAAAATTTGAAGTCAAGAATTTGTTAGTCAATTATGTGAACAAGAATGAGGATATATAAGACACATTATATCAAGTTTCAATTGAATACCGAGATATTGAAGATTCATTGTTTGATATAAGAGTGGGACAAGAAGTAACTGTTGCTCCCATGAGGGATTTCCTTAATCAACATAACTGAATAAAATCAAGAAGTAGCAGTTACAACCGGCCCACAAATCACAATTCAGGAGAATACAAAAGGAATATGGGCATGCAAATAAAAATAGAGAGAACACCATCAAAATGAGTAAAACCAATCACATTCTTTTCAATTCTTTTCTCTTCTTGTTGATAAGTCATCCACTTGCGTTTTATTTGTCCTAAGACAAACATAACCGTTTTCTGATCATTTCCCTTTGTCTTACTTCGAGTACATCCCCTTTCCGATCTTTCATTTTATGGTCCACAGGAGCCCAATCCCAGTCCAACTTTGGAAGGATGCATTTTATTTTTAAGACTATGAAAGACTATATTATTTTTGAAAAAACTGCTAGAGAACTACTTTGGGGATAAACTTTAATAATGTCTTTTGAACTATGAGATTTGAGCATAAGATATTTAAAATTTTCCTATCATATCCTATCCTATTTTGAATGGAAAGACTCTTTTAGAGTTCTCTCATATGTGGGCCTTTTATCTTTCTTTCATTGAATGTGATAAAAAATATTGAATATTGTGATGGATGTGAGAGTTATTTTATCGTTTCTATAACTGCTATATATTTTCTGTATACTATTTCTGCACATATTATATTTTTATGAGTGAAGATTCCTAGTCCTCTTCTCAAGAATTCTTTGATGTATGTATATTATTTTAAATCAACGATATTTTATTTTATTGAGTGAGAAAGATTCAGAGTTTACTATTTAGTTTTCTCCTATTTTTCATATTATAGTTCCACGATATTCAAGATAAATCTTTAAAGAATTTACAAAGGAGTACTACCTCTACAAAATGCAAGGGGCTATTTATATCCTCATGAAGTTGTTTTTTGGACCTTAACATATCTAAACATCAATAACATTCAACACATTTTTTTAATACTCCAAGGAATATAACATATTCTTAAAAACATTATTGTTTTTATACCTTGGTATGATAGAATATGTCTTCGACACCACATCATTATCGATCATGCCAAAAAAAATTAGATGCAAAAATTGAATGAAAATTGTTGAAAGTGTGTCCATGGAAAGAATCAATAAATTTTTAATGTCGTCATTCTTACAAGCAAGTGACCATTTAAAAAGAGACAATGAAGAAATGAACGATTCAAATATAAACTCTACATACCAAGGTTGAGTGACAAATTTTTGTGATTGAGCTTGATGCTTTGGAAAAATCCATACAAGTGCTATAATCCCTCACTCCACAGTGGAACTTCTAAGTCATTGTAGTAATAGTAGAAGAACCTGCCAATAGGAAAATAATTATCGTTGAAATACAAATCTAGATCAACAACTATGCATTCGACTAA
>ML802931.1:8677-19523 GCA_009831015.1 Picea engelmannii
CCCCCCTTAAGTAAATAATGAATCTCGTCTCTTGGAACTGTAGAGGACTGGGGAATCCCTCTAAAATAGAAGCAGTTAAGGACCTTTTGAAAGCAGATCCCTCAGACATTCTCATGCTCCAAGAGACCAAAATAGAAGGGCAAGCCCTTCTAGAGATCAGCGGTTCAAAGTGGAATAAAAGATCGGGCAAAGCAGTAAGTTCAAGGGGAACCTCTGGAGGGTTGGCAACTCTTTGGACTGAAGACCTATTCCAACTAAATAAGCATCATGAAACCCAGCACTGGATCTTCACGGAACTGAAGCACAATGCAAGTAAGTTGTCCATCTCTCTCTTCAATCTTTATGTACCTGTTTCCTACTCTGAAAAATGAGAATGTTGGAATTCTCTCTCTGCCTTTTTAGAGGAGACTTCTCCCAGCAATATCATCATAGTCGGGGATCTTAATATTGTAATGAAAGCAAAAGAGAAGAGGGGGGGCTCCAGCATCAGAGACCCCATGCTGGCCAAGGTGGAGGAGCTCACACAGTTTTGGGATCTTTTAGATTTCAATCCTGTCCGAGGAATTTATACTTGGTCCAATAACAGGGTGGGACCGGACCACATTTTTGCTCGATTAGATCGATTCCTGGTGCAAAGCTCCATAATGATGAACAAAAAGATCATCATCGCAAAAATCCTGCCTAAACTTACCTAAGATCATAAGCCAATACAGCTTCTCCTGGAAGATGAAGAAGACCTGGGCCCTATTCCTTTTCGATTCAGCCCTCTTTGGATCGAGAGAGATGGTTTTTTAGAGACAGTGAAAGCAGCATGGGCCAAATCCTTCTCTGGATCCTCAAGTTATGTATGGAAGCAAAAGTTGAAAGCTACAAAACAAGCTCTGAAGGACTGGATAAAGAAACCAGCCCCTACTCCTACCGAACAAAGAAAAGAAGTAGCGCAGTCATTGCAGACCCTGCAAACAGATATGGAAAGCAAAGATATCGCAGTAGAGTTGTTGGAAAAAGAAATAAAAGCGCAACGATCCACATATCAATCTTTTCGAAAGGAAGAAGAATACTGGAGACTCAAATCCATAAGTCTCTGGTTGAAGGCTGGGGATAGGAACACCTCCTTCTTCCACCGGCAATATAGAGCGAGACTGTCTAGGAATCATATAGCAGAAATCAAAACAGTGGAGGGCCAAGTCTACAAAGGTTTCAATCAAGTCAAAGTTGCCGCAGAAACCCATTTCAGGAATTTATACAGAGAAGGTACTCAAAGCAATGATGAGGAAGTTGTTGACTTCCTCTCTAATATCCCTTCCCTCATCAGTCCTGAAGACAACGCAATCCTCTGTAGACCAACTTCTGAGGAAGAAATCATTAATGTTATCTGGTCCATGGATGCAGACAAGGCACCTGGGCCTGATGGATTCACAATCCACTTCTATAAATCTTGCTGGCATATTATCAAGGATGATCTCCATAAAATGATAAGTGGGTTTATGAAAAAAGCCAAGGTAGGTGGAGGAACCAACTCCACTTACCTTGCTTTAATCCCCAAAGACTCCAACCCTGATTCATTTGCAAGATTCAGGCCCATATCGCTGTGTAACGCTTCCTATAAAATTTTGGCTAAACTACTAGCAAATCGGATCAAGCCGTTGCTAAAAAGATTGATCTCCAATCCTGAAGGTGGTTTTGTGGAAGGTAGGCACATTCTGGACAATGTAATCCAAGTTCAGGAGACAATACATTCAAGCAAACAGCGGAAAGAGAAAGGTATGTTGATAAAATTAGATATGGCGAATGCTTTTGACAGAGTTAATCGCTCATTCCTTTGCAATGTTCTTCTCTCCTTTGGCTTTTCGTCTCACTCTGTTTAGCTAATAAAAGCCTGCATTGACAATCCGTGGATTGCCCCTCTAGTCAATGGTCGCCCAACCAATTTTTTCCAAGCTCAGAGAGGCATCAGGCAGGGATGCCCTCTCTCCCCTTTCCTGTACATCTTAATGGTTGATTCCCTTAGTCGAAAGCTCACTACTGAAAGATTAGTTGGCAACATTCCGGGTCTCAAACCTTCCAATGGAGCAGAACCCCTGAACCATGCACTCTTTGCTGACGATTCCCTTCTCCTCGGGGGAGCCTCCATCAGAATAGCCAAAGCATTTGACACAGTCCTCAGAAACTATTGCAGAGTTTCGGGAGCTCTATTCAATGAGAGCAAAAGCGAAGTCTTCAGCTGGAATATAGACTAGCACGAACTCACAGGCATCACCACTCTCCTCGGGTTCAAAGGCCAAGCAAAATGGGACAGGTTTAAGTATCTCGGCCTTCCCATCATATCTGGCATTAACAAAAGATCGCTATGGAGCGAAATCATTTCTAAAATTAAAACCAAAATTGCTGCGTGGGGAGGCTACTGGTTGACTAAGGGAGGCAAAGTTATCTTAATCAAATCCTTGTTGTCTGCGCTTCCAATCTTCCAGGCAACTTTTCTTCTTGCACCAAGAAATGTGATGGAGCAGATCTCCAAACTTCTCAGAGACTTCTTGTGGCAGGGAGGGAAGGGCAACGAAAATAAAATGCATTTGGTGAACTGGGAAGTGGTCAAAAAATCTATGGCAGAGAGCGGGCTGCAAATTAGAGACCTCGCACTCGTCAATTTAGCATTGGGAGGAAAGATTTTGTGGACGCTGCTCCACGAGCCCACGCACCCGGTTAGTGTTACTCTGCGTTCAAAATACGGGCCCAACAAATCTCTCAGCAATCTCCAAAACGAGAACACAGCAAATTGTACGCAGGTGTGGAAATTATGCTGCAAAAGCAGCAATTTCTTCAAAAAATTGGTCTACAGAATACCTGGCAACGGCAAACGTACTCATCTGTGGCTCGATAGCATCATGGGGAGAGAACCTCTAGCCAATAATGTGGACATAACAGATCTCAGAGACTGGATGGAGAGAGCAGGAGTTAACAGCTTATATGACCTTTCGAAATGGGATCAGCATGGAGATTGGGCAGGATGGGATTTTCAAGGAGTCCCAACTCGGTTATCTCTTCAACAATCCATGCTCGTAGATCTGTTGGAGGACGCCGCCCCTGTCAATAGAACCATGAAAGATAGCTGGGGTTGGGGCCAGACCGGTGTATACACCACAGCAGCAGGATATAGAGTTTTGCAGGCCTCAAGAAACAGCAGTCAAACACCGGCTTTCTGGAAAAACGCCTGGGAACCTCTAGCCTTACCAAAAGTGAACTTTTTCTTCTGGACCCTGGTACACAATAAACTTCTAACGGGAGATAATCTGGAGAAAAGGAACATAGTGGGGCCTCACAGATGCGTGTTATGCAGCAATAACTCCGAAACAGCCCAGCACCTATTCATGGATTGCATTTTTGCTAAAGAGGTCTGGGGACTTATTCTACAGGACTTTCAGATTTCATTCCCTCCCCAGAATTCTGTTGCGGATCTCTTTGCCTCATGGAGTCTTTTCTATCCTCAACGAATCCCTTCCAAATCATTTTGGCGCAAAATCTGGACAACGCTTCCCAAATATGTATGTTGGCAACTTTGGTTGGCACGCAATCAGCTGATTTTCAAAGAGCTGCGGCACTCCCCGTTGCAAGTAGCTGCAAAAGCTAAATCCTTCCTCCTGGAAGTGGCCCAACAGCAGTATTTTAAAGAAGATCCTTTGTTACTGCCCGAGGAAAAGAGGTGGCTAGGCCCTCTTGTACCTTATCCGCATAAGTATCTCCTCTCCCCACAAACTGTCAATCCGGATTGGCGTATAAGAGATGATGATGACACTTTTCAGCCTTGGTGGCGGTCTCAAAATTTAACCACAATTTTCTTTGATGGGGTGTCCAAAGGGAATCCCGGTGTCGCTGGTGCTGGGGGGGTCATCTACTCCCCGGATGGGTCTTCAAAACACTGTTTCTGCTGGGGATTAGGTCAGAAATCCAACAACCAAGCTGAGATTCTAGGGCTTCTCAAAGCATGCCTTATTGCAAGAGAAAAAGGAGTCAAAGACCTTCAAGTTTTTGGAGATTCAGAGATAATAATAAAAAAATTAAACACGGAGGCACGGTTCAGCAATGCCAGCCTCAACAAAACCTTGGTCAGACTGAAGAGAGTTCTTCTAGACTTCGACTCTTGCAAGTTTTATCATATTCTTAGAAAGTCAAACAGTGAAGTTGATCAGATGGCGAACAAAGGCAGCACACTCATGAAAGGATTGCTAATTGTAAACAATGAAAGTTTTGTTCAAATTCCCTGAGAATGATGTAGACCAAAAGCAGTAGCAGTTAGAAAACTGCATTGTAATAGGGGTCGCTTTGGCAAAGACCCATTATCACTTCAGATAAATAAATTCCATACCCGTTACAGTTAAAAAAAAAAAAAAAAAACTGACTTAGACTTGACGAAATTCCGCGAAACTTTCTAAGATGTCTTGCATAGTCATTTACAATGATTCCCTATAATAGTTACCAAAACATAAGCCCACTAGAATGTTGTTCACCACTTTGGAGGAATTATTGAAAGTGTGAGGGAAAAACTCAAGGGAAATCAAGGCTGAAAAGCCCAATTGATAACCTGGGGATAAAAAACCCTCGGTGAAAGGAACTCTCCCAGTGAATTGATCCCAAGGTAACTGACCTAGACATGACTCATGCAGACCTATTACATTATTAACCCACGCAGGGGTGCGGAAATTCCAATTACAAAATAAAGTGTTGGGGCCAAACACTGCCCTGTAGGACCAAAAGTCTTCGACAAATTTGCATCTGATGATGTATCTCTTCATGGCACATGGAGTTGACCATCGGTGTTAAATGGGCGGTCAATAGACTTGATATCACATTTAACATTTCCCAAGATGTATGGTATGACATCATGTTTTAGATCAAAACCCCTGAAGTACTGCGGAAAAAAAAAAAAACCTACAGACAGATTGGCTTGGTGACCAATGTTGAAGTTTTGTAGCTGAGACAGGTACTTCCATATTGGTTTGTGTCTAACATGTGGAAGTCGTCATTACTGCCTCTCAAAACTTTGGAAATTCACTTAAATAATTTAATTATTAAAGAGAATGTCAATTTATAATTAATACAGGTTAATTTAATGAAATGCCTAAGTTTTTGGCATTAGTGAATTAAATTAATTAAATGAATCTTATCCATTGATCTCAAGTGAGGTGAGATTTAATCTCAACCATTGATCACTGTTATCCCCCACTTTTAGGGATAACTAAGGAGATTATGTCTCGAGGTCCACAGGTCCTAGACATGGAGTACCGAGAGCCAGATCGACTTGAGCATGGCCCTAGAGGGCCCATCTTTTCTTCCTTTCAGCGCCTCCACTTTGTCAGCAGCAGCAGCATCCATCACCTTTGGCTTGGTCTTGTAGCAGAAATGGATCTTGCTCCATGAGGTAATGAGTCCGAGTATCATGGTATGTGTCACTCTGATCCTCAAAACCTTTGAATATGTGCATTTAATTCCTTTTGTTTCTAACAAATGCTTGGATCTTATACTTATCCACTTGACCATGTCTAGGGGGAATGACAGGATGCCCTAGTAAACCTGTGCCCATAGGTTTTGAGTTGGCACTGGGGGGATTTCTGAAAAGTCATTGTCTGCTCCCGTCATATACCACTTTTTCATCTTGCTTCCTGCTCATCCATCCCTTTACATTTGTTCGGGCATTGGGTTGGCCAATCATTTAAGGGTTGCACCTTGCCTTGTGGGAAGAAAGGTCTAAAGACCCAGAAGGTAAAAGCAAGTTGTCAAAAGATAAAAGCCTAAAAATAAAACCTCGAGATGCTTCGCCTAGGGATCCCCGAGAAAGAAATAAAAGGCTTCTCAGCAAGAAACAAGAGGGACCCATAAAAAAATAATAAAACAAGACCTAGTCAGAGGATAGGGGGTCTCATCACGAGCTAGCCTATTAGGTCCATGGGTACCTAACGGTATGACACTACTAGCAGTTGGTTACCACGCCAGGCTAGTGGCTCTTGGTTGCATGGCCAAGAGAAAGGGGATCTCATCACGAGCCAGCCTTCTCATTTCCATGAAAGTACTTGTGGGTAACATTGCCACCACTGGCCACCACACCAGGGCAGTGTCCCCTGATTAGCTTCTTGAAGAAAAAGCAATAAAAAATAAAGAATAAAAGGCATGAATGGGCTTGGAAACATTTGCATCCAGGACAGGTACAGCTCGCCTTCTACAAAGGCACCCACAGGTAAGCCCTGCATTTCCCTGCTTTCACTGCACCCCTTGTCAAGACATCCCTTATCCACCTCACCCATTTACATGACTTGGATTTAATCTCTTCCAGAAACATCCCTTTTCTAGTGGACACTAGCCCAATAGGACGCCCTGTCACTTCCCCCAAACTTGCCTAACAGATTTGTATAATGTCTTTGAGCACTTGACTGGGTAAAAAAGGTTTTATGCACATGTTTAATAATATTGATGATTAGATGTGATTGACATTGCTATGATCCCTGTGACTTATGAGCCCATGGAAGGCGTATCTGTTGATGTGCAGAATCATACCCGACGGACAGGTACCACATTGGACAGGTACACATGGGGAGATGATTAGTCCAGACCTCCATGGGGCTAAAGAGCCCACCAGATGGATGTTGAAACCCCAGCAGGGGGCAGAGACAGGACAGAGGGGTTTGCACTGGAGAAGAGGAGGACGTTCCATAGAGGCACCCTGGCAGAGACTTACCTAGGGGGATTGTGCCCTCTCCACTGGAACGTTGGCCTTGGAAGGCCCATAACATCACCCAGCATGCCCATGACGTCATCCAGCATTGTGGACGTTTTGGGGAGGTAGTTATGGCATTTTGGCATGTGTGGCAGATTGGAGAGGCCCAAGGAGGGCTAACGTTTTGCTCCAGGAGGCTACATTTTCTCTAGAAAGGGCTAACATCACCCTAGAAGGGGCATGACGTCTTACTTTTTGCTTGATTATTGCTTGATTAGGGTTTCATTATGACATTTTAATGTAAAACAGTATTATTGTGTATTTTGGCCTTCTCGACCTTTTGATGATCTAAATTTTAATTAAGGTCATTGGTATGGTATATATTGAGGGTTTTCACTCTCGTATTTTCATCATCTTTCACTCACCACTTGGTTATAGTATTGTTTACTTGAATGGTTATAGTATTGTTTACTTGCATTTTGTTTACTTGATTGAATGGTTATAGTATTGTTTACTTGATTGAATGGTTATAGTATTGTTTACTTGCATTTTGTTATTATAATTTGTTGAATTAAAACCCTAGGTGACAAGCACATGCTAAGGTCCTTGTCTCATGTCCCTACTAAGTTAAAGATCCATTTGGTTTTGCTGAAGTTAAATAGAGCCTTGCCATAGCAACACTCTAATCCTATTCTTCTAGCCTAGTCATTTTTTATATTGTCTTTGAGCCAAAGAAGGAGAAAACGCACAAAGGCATAGGGTTTCTACACCTTAGTGAGTCGTTTTCCCTAGGGTTTGATTGATGAAGCCTTGCCTTAGCAACACTTCATCATCAAACTCTCTTGTCCTTAGCCATAGCATCTATCACTCAAGCTAGTCGTCTTATTCTTGTTAATGAGATGAAGAAGGAGGAGAAAGCACTAAGGCCTAGGGTTTCTACACCTTAGTGATCCTTTCTCCCCTAGGGTTTCATTGTTGAGGCCTTGCTTTAGCAACACCTCAACATTTAACCTTCTTGTCTTCAGTCATAACATTTCTTGCTCAAGCTAGTCGTTTAAATTCATCTTTTGAGCTAGAGAAGGAGGAAGACACACTAAGGCCTAGGTTATCTACACCTTAGTGAGTCGTCTCCCCTAGGGTTTGACTTGTTGAAGCCTTGCTCTAGCAACACTTCAACATCAAACCCTCTTGTCTCTAGCTCTATCACTATCATCATGACCCTTCAACATTTGTAGCCCTTTTTGACTCCATTTGCCCTATTAACGCACTGATCTAAGACCTCCATTGTTTGAGTACCTTGATCATACAAACATCCAATACCTTGAACAATTACTAACCCTTCTAACCCTAGCTTAGACTAATATCTACTAACCCTACTACTGCCATTATCTACTTGAGTTATCTTTGCAGCAATTATATCTTTAAAATCAATTGAATGATTAGCTAAGGCATTGTTTCTTGATATTGATATTGTTACATTGATTGCCATTAGCATTTATTGTGAAGTGATATATTATAATCATTGTCATTGTACATTGTTGACTTGCTTCATCTATATTGTTTATCAATTGCTTTATATCAGAAGTCCATGATTATATGAAGTACTAACCAAGCAAGTGATCTTGTATATGCATAGTTTCTTTGTTGCTTTGTCTCGGGCAGGTACACCTCTTTGGTTATTACTTATCTTTATTGGCTGATTAGCCGGGACTTTCTGATCAGTGCTGACTTGTGAGGGGAAAATTATCACTTGGACTTTTGAGCCCTTTGCCTTCTCAAAACCCCAGATCACCGGGGACGTCTCCCCTGGGCCTTACCTCCCTAAACAGAAAGAGCTATCCCATTGAGGTGGCAGTGGTGGGATAGTCTCAGTTGCGCCAGTTTTCCATTCTTTCATCCATCCTTTACCTTAACTACAAACTGTGCGATAACAATCACTTTGGAGATTAGGGTTAGGGATCAACTCAAAATTATAAAAGGCAGCCAAGGTGAGAGGAGGAGACACACACAAGCAAGGAGTCGATGACTCATTGAGAGTGAAGAAAGACTTTCACTCAGCAAGCCAGCACAAGGGAAGAAAGGATAGCTAGCCAGGAGACTTTAAAGGGGACGTACCAACAGGGTGGAGGCTCTTTGATTTTCTGCAGGAGGGCTATTTGTTTCAGTTAATTATTTTAGCAAGTGTAAATTATTCAATGAGCTGCAATTTAATTTTCAACAAGGAAATCACTAGGAAATAATTTATCTAGGGCTGAAATTGGAAATTTAACAACCAGGTTATAGATCAAGCCTGCAATCGAATGATAACTCTAGAGTTTGCAAAAAATAAAACTAGAATAGCATTCAAACCCTACGCATTGGTTATAAATGAAAAATATGAAATCGACCAACAGTAGATCTTTGAAAGATCTCAAAAGAATTTTTTAGTGAAAATTAATTAGGGTTAGATATTAATAAAATAAACCACACAAACCAAAACTAAATCCCTTTTTTAGTGCCAACCCTAAAAACTATTCACTAAAAAAAACGAGTTAGCGTATGAAAATTTAAATAAAGATGAATCTTTGAAAGCTCAAAATATAAAAATAAAATTGACGGAAAATATTTATAGGGGCTTTGATTGAAAAATTATGAAAGTGCCTTATTTATTCCTTAGGTGATGGGGTTCACTTAGATTTGGTGAAAATCTTTTTAAAAAAAAGAAAATTTTGTTGGAGATCCATCTTCACACCAATTGGTGAGCATGAAGATGATCTAAGCTACAAAAAATTTATTGGAGAGTTCCTCGGGAGGGAATGATCATCATTGAATCAAACCAAAGGGATTGTTCGAGATTTTAATTAAATTTCATATGTAAATGCCAAGTTCCACACATTAGTCTTTAGAAATATAAAATCTAAATAAAAACAATGAGGAACAAAATAGGCTATGAACCATATCTTGTCCAATTGAAATTCTCGCAACCCTTACTCAATCAAGAAATCACCATGATCTAGTCGTTATTAAAACATAAGAGGAAATTCACCAAATGAAAATGAAACTTACACCAACAATGCTTGAGCAAAGTACTTCCTTTATTTTCCAATGAATCTACAAATGAGAGTGCCTCCTCTTTTATAGATGAAGAGGATGCATGAAACCACTTAAAAAACCATGGGTAAAAATAATACCATAGTTAAAATCATTGAACCATGAGCAAAATAATATTTTAAATGTGCTCTTACAATAGAATAATGATTTTTCCCTTTGATAAAGTCAAATCGTAATAAAATAATGATCTTCTTCCTCAGACATAATCAAATAATGATTTTCTTCCTTACAAAAGGTCAAATCACAATGAAATAATGATTTTCATGGTACGCCCCCTTGATGAGAGGATCAAATTGGTCAAATAAGCCAAACATATTGCTTCATTGATGAAATAAATCATATGTTAAATCGAAATTCGCCCTTCCACTTAAGTTGTGAATTAATGAATGTGCCCAAATAGGAAAGGGGGTGCTCCATGTGTCCAAAGGGTCCAATGTTACTTCAATGTGTAATATCTACCTAGGATGATGGGTCTAGCCCCTTAGAAAGTCACTAATTCATAGTTCCAAGTGACAATTTCCTAGTAAACATAACATTTTAAATTAATTTTGACACTTGCCTAGGTTTTACCTAGGGAAACATTGTTAATAGTTTTAAATAAGTCCACTCCTAAGGAAAACCCATATTTCCTAATTTTTTTAGGTGGAGAATAGGCAATTAGCAAGATTAGTGATGAAAGGGAAAGGGGGAAATGTTCATGTGATGACTCTCAAAATCGTAGACATGCATAGGCCATTTTTTAGTTTTTTTAATGTCTAGCTTTATTTTAGCTAGGCGTTTTCTACAATAGTCTTCTAGAGGAAGATTTTACTACTTCGGTCTACACACACTTCCCCTTTCTTTTCTTTGATTTTTTCTAAGTCCTTTCTTGCTTTAGATAAGCATTTTGCTCTTAGGACTCTGAAAGGAGAGGGACCATAGTGAAGTAGTTTGTACTTTATTTTCTTTCTTTGACTTTGCTCTTCACCTCTTAGCCTTTGTGGCTTTATTTGATTTAGGCTTTCTTGATTTTGACCTTTCCTTTTGGCCTTTGAGTAGTCATACATGACG
>ML802931.1:19623-32908 GCA_009831015.1 Picea engelmannii
CATTTCCATGTGGTCCCCATTTCAAAGTTTTGTGCAACTCAGTGGATACACCTCATATGATCATATCCCCTCTTTATATGACCTTATCCAGGTATACGAACAAATTCATTTGACCTATAAAAGCAAGGTTATCTCTATCTCATTCATACTAGCAATATCTATTAGCATAACCTTAAAACTTAGTTATAAGGTTTTCACACCACCAACTCGCTAACCAATATAAAATGTTGGCAGGTAGCCCTGCAACTGTTCGGGCACGGTTGGGTGCCTCGAAGCATATAGAAGTTTCTTGCAACCGGGAGAATCATGAAAGGCCAACTACACTCCCATGAAGTTCTTCTCTTAGAGAGACTGTTGCAACCCAAAAAGAAGGTATCGAGAAATACAGAGTACAAAACTGTTGTTTTGAAACAATTAAAGATCATTTCCCAATGCAGTTTGATCGAAAAATGCAAGAACAGATATTGGAAACAAAGTGAGAGAGTTTGGATAGTGGACAATGGAGATCTTCATTTCCTAAGTAAAAGTTGACATCATGGCTTCCCTAAAGTCACAGATACGGACAAAGGATTTCTGTATCCCAATTCTATGCTTGCTGATAAGCAGAAATATCAGGTCATGGGCCATCTTAACACTGGATGATACATTAGGGCACAAAAGATTAAACATTTATAATATTTCCAATTTTCTGCTCTGACAGTGTAGATATGTTTCAACAATTTTCTTATGTTATTGACTCCTTCATAATTAGACAAGGTCCAGTCCAGACTACTTTAATCAAACTTAGTTCTACTTAACCTTGAAAATGTTCAGAAATCTTAACCGATTGCTCTGTGGGAACAATCTTTTTAAGAAAAACTGATGATTCAAGTTAAGTTATACACCCATACAAAATGGCCCTATGACCCAAAGATATAGTTATTAGTAGTAGCTAAGATAAGAGAGGTGTAAACTAAATGTGTCATCGAAACTGTCAGCGATACAAATTATATTACCAGAAATCAAGCCAGAAACGGAACAGGAAATGGAATGAAAAATAGAGCTAGAGGATTTTGTGAGATAAGAAACATTAACACCCCCATCGGTGCATATTGTGCATATAAAATTGATTAATAATGTGCTAACGTAGTGTCGAGACAGGAACAGGGACGGCAATGGGATTGGGAAACGGGAAACGGGATGCGAAACAAGTCTCCTGGTCAGGTTTCTGGTAACATAGACACACAAAAGCTTTCTCCGACTAGGCAAAGGGCAGGAAGAACAGATCGAACACCATACCGTGCAAACGACGAATCATTTAAATGTAAAGACTGAAATTTATAAATCCCTAATTAATTCTGAAACAAAATAGCATTTCTTTAGTGGGCATACAATTAAACAGTTCAACAATGAATTCGCATTATATAAATGAATAGAGCTTGTATCAGAGGAACTGGCAAGGGGAAACATAAATGGTACCTGTAGATGGACAAAATCCACTTCCAAAAGCTGCTGAAATGAAATACTACCCCACAAACCAGATACAGTCTGTTAACAAGAACAACATAGCACTACCTCAAATTCAGGGGAAGTTTTAAGGAAAATCTAGTGGGACCAAAATATATTTGGCTAGCAAATCTCTGAAACATGTACATTGATGGTTGGGTATATATTCAATTAAAATTTCGTTGCACAATTCATTCAGAGTCAGAATAGCATAGACGGTCACTTTTAGAAAATCCTACAAATAGCTCTCAATCATTTCTAACATATAAATTACTGAGAATATATATTAAGGATACCCACTTGATCAAGAGCCAAACTAAAACATGGCAAGCTGGTTCAAAATACAAATTAGAGATGCCCGTTTACATAAATGAGAAAGGTTGATTACCTGAAGAAGCAGCAAAATCAGCCAAACCCAAAATTCCAGAGTTGATGATGAGATATACACTGCCTTTGATCGTCAAGTGAGGCCATTGGAGCACCAAAGAGCCATGTGGATCTAGGAAATCTATACATTGTGTGGCCCTCAGTTTCTGCCCCTTACCATTCAAAAGCGTGTTTATTTTTATTTTAGAGCTTATTAAGTCAAACTCTGATTAACAAATAAAAGCGGTGGTTAGTTTTCAGATGGTTCATATCAATTCTTAATATAAAAAAAATCAAAAATCAAAAATCAAAAATCAAAATTAATGATATGAAATTTTTTTAATAAATAAGAATTAATAATATGAATCTTTTTAATAAATCAAATTCTCAAATTTCATGTTCTCTCAATCAAAAAACGTATATACACGAAATATACATTCACTACCAAACATTTGTATATACACGAAATATATATACATTACCAAACAATGGATAATATATATTCGACTACTTTGAATTACAATGTAGATTTGAGATTCCTATATACATTCATTACCAAACAATGGATAATATATATTCGACTACTTTGAATTACAATGTACATTCGAGATTCCTTTTACTTACCTCATGCTCAAGTTAAGGTTGCATTTATATTGAGATTAATATTTACTGGTTGACCCCCTTTTTGTTGAATATGGAAACTTAATGACAACTATGACCATCAATCTCCATTTCCTTTATTAAAACGATCATACTTCTCCATTTATGTTCTTATTGCTTTAATTTTTCCTAATTGTGGTACAACCAACATTTGGATTGTTGACTATTGGCATATCTAGCATTACCATTTGTTTCTTTGTGGGTAGTTTAAACATTTGATTTTTTTGGCATTTTTACAGGTATATTTTTCAATCAATTTTGTTCAAAATTTGGCCAAAAATTGTTGGAACTCCAGATTTTAGTGATTGAGTTTGTATAATTTGAGTGCCTTAAGGGTTTTTTAAGGTGTTGAATCCATTTATGCATTGAAAAATGCAATTTAAACAACAAAAAATGGTGATTTCACCGAGATCTGTTTCGCTAGATTCCGGTGAAAAAGTTCAAAAGGTCGAATGTTTAGACAACTCTATTTAAATTGAGACGAGTGTCATTTTCTTATCTAGGAAATTTGATTAATGTCTCATCTTTCCCATTCCAAAAAGAATTATGTGCTTGGGAATCAATAAGAGGGGAGTTGTCTCCTTAGATATGGTAGTGGCCTTGACCTTCCCATTACTCTCAAGGGTTGGAATAATGGCTTTTGTTGAAGGAATAGGGACTAAGCTTTGGGAAGTCTTGATTGGATCTACCCAATGATCATTCAACTTTGAGTACTATCACCAAGAGGGCTTTCAATTTTTTCCTTTAGGGACTGGAGACTTTGCCTTTGGACGGTGTGTTGCCACATGATCATCATCGATGAAAACTCTACAACAAAAGGTAATGTTGTTAAATCCCTGTGTCTTAAATAATTACATTGGTATTGTTATATTATTGTTGGCATTATTGGTCGACTCGTTATCTATGCGTGTACCATTTGTCTCATATGTATATCAAGGAGATCTAGTTTTAGGGATCAAGAGTTATTTGTACACATTGTAGTAAGTCTTGATAGATATAAAAGAGAATAAACCTTAAAACTTCAGAGTTAAGCCCTTAAACTTCAAATATACCAAAACATTCACCGTGAACACCACAACAATATAGAGAAGAACCCTTAAGGTAGGGTAATGCCAACAAATACTCCTTATGGAAGGAATCACTCCACAATCCATGCTTGCTATAAGACAATACAATCCAACACACCTCCAATACAATGATATTCATGTATTTCTACTTTCTCATGAGTATTCTCAAGAGTATATGCCAACTATCCCTTATTATTATAGCATTTCCTTTAAATTACCTAATAAGCCTATTTATTACCCATCAACTACCAAGTGGGTCTATTCCATAATTATAGCCACATTACGTTCATTATCCCCTTAGGTACCACCCTAGGTACCCCATATTATCCTCCCTAAGTACATTACATTCCATCCCCTTTGCATGTTTCTTCCCCGAAACATGGGAAGAAACCATATAATATGACTTCCTTAGCAATATAGTCAACTAGTAGCATGCACAAGCATCCATCCATCCTAGTGAAATGTGGACATGGGTTCCAATTGTGGCATTTTCTCCTTGATCTTGATTTTGGTTTCTCATTGGGATTCATGTCTTTGTCGCACTACTCTGATATCTCCATGCATTTCTTTTAGTATTCCATGCGCCTCCATGTTGGTTGTATTTCTAATTCCATGTTGATACATAGTAAGTTTGTTGACGTTCATGCCCTTGCCTTGACAACTGTTGTTTCTTTCAATTGTGTTGGTGGGGATATACAACAACCTTAGTTATTGGTTCTTCTTTCTTTGACCCTTCTACATGTGGTTCCTTAGCTTCTTCTTTATTTTTATACATGTAACGCCCCCAAGTTGTAAATGTATATATGTTGCTTAGGATTGTGAGCCAATATGGTTTTTGGGTCGGAGTGCCTACATATGTATGTATGTTTTGGGCCAGAGTGTCTATGTGATATTAAGCCAGAGAGCTTGTATGTTGAAAGGCCAGTGAGCCTAGCATTCATAAATTGTAATCCCACTCAGATATATTAATAAAATACATCGTTGTTGCAGACAAAGTCGGACAAGAGAGTATAGGGGGCTAGGACTCCACGAGAGGGAAAGGGGGTTTTGGCTTGAGGAAAAGGGGCTAAGTCATGGGGGCTTAAGCCAAGGAATATTATTTTATATTCCTAAGTCATAAGTTATGATTTTATCGTAAGTTCTCAAGTGGAGAGGACAAATTCCAAGTGGTGAGAAAAGAGTTCCTTGGGTTGCCACTTGTAAAAAGGTTGGCATGCATATTTAAACTTGGGTTTTAGTGGAAATATCATTCATTCCATCATTCTTGGCCATTCTTGCCATTGCTTGTGGGGTTTGAGCTAAGGAGCCACTGTGACCTTGTTACCTTGTGAACTCTGTGAATCCTAGGTGGATTTGGGTGTACAATTCTACTTTTGTTTCCCTGGGGAAGGTTAGAGCCTTGGAGGGAGAATTGTTGGGAATAGGTTTCCCTCGGTGTGAGGTTGAGAGAGTGCTTGGAGACTCCTAAGTGCAACTAGAGTTCTTGGAGCCATAGTGTTCTAAGACTTTTAGGTCGGCTTGTGTTGGAGCCCTGGAAAGGAAGTGGGACAACCCAAGGGACTGTGATGCAGAGAAGGAGGTACATTTCCTTGGGTAGTGTAGGATGATGGGGAATGAGAAATTTTAAGTTGGAACTGTTGTTGGAGTTGGTACCTTGGCCTAGCCTTTTGTTGTGTTTATTGTGAGACCTTAGCTGGCTTAGGTAGCCTTTGCCCTAGTGGAGTCATTACCCCAACTCAGGGGTGACTTGCTCTTGAGAGTTCTTGAACAACAATGTCTATGGCTAGGTGGAACGTCTGAGGTATGAAACCAATTGGTGATTTCATAAAAGATAAGTGTTATTTTTGTTATGTACTTTTATGCAGAGTAATGCATGGTTATATGTGCTTAATTATTTTGTGTTGTGATTGTTTATAATTGTGTATGTTATTGTATTTTATGCATGGTTTTGCATGTTATTGTTGCATATGCAGGGCATATTTCATATGGGTATATGAAGTTATTATAAGGTCATGTAATTCTTCAGGAAGATTGAAATAAATCAATAAATAGTATTTGAGAAATAATGGGCAAGATTTTAAGAATTTTGAAAATTTTGTATATGACAAAGTTTGAATTTTAGTGGCATATACCCAAAAGTGAGTCTAGGGTGTGTTACAATGTGGTATCATAGCACAACTACAACACTCGGGATGCATGGGTCAAAGACAGCACGCAAAAGTAGAATTGCAAATGAAAAGTTCAAAGAAAGTTTGTAAATTGTTTGTCGGGATTTCCCAAGAAAAATGGGGGGATTTCTTAGGAAATTTGGGAAAAACTAAGCTGAGGGGGTTAAAATCCCCAATTTTAACCTCTATCTAAGAAATTTTAGGCCTGGACTTAGCTAAATTTATGAATTATAGAGTGGCCAATGGAAGTAATTATGTGAAATTGGGAAAAAGACCCAATTTCTAGGTGAAAATTCCAAGCTAAAAGTGCTCAAAATTACCGAATGGACAAGAATCTATGCCAATTTAACTATAAGAGGATCGGATTTAGCCTAGAAGGCCATGAATTACATAATCGTGGCAACCCAAATAGAGAAATTGGGTGAAATTGGGTAAAAACCCCAATTTATGGTAAGCAATCAATGGCCATGGGAAGTGTAACATCCATGCTTTGGCCGTGGGAGGTGTAACATCCTTGCTTTTAATCCCCAGTTTAGTGATGTATAATGTAAATATGATATATGTCCATGGGCCAAGAAATGTAATATGTAAACATTGTACATTGGAATAATAAAAATAAAATGTATCGTCGGTAGCAAACAGACACAAAAAGAATCATGGGGGCTAAGTTTCCATGAGAGAGGGAGGGGTCTAAGGGGGGGTTATTCATAAAGTCACTTCACATAGTTATTGAGAGGATGGGGTTGAGTGCAATCAACATTGGGGAATGTGAGAGTCAGTGTGCTTGGGTAAAAAGGGAAATTCAAATGGGTAGTGTAGGTATTTTTTACATGCATATTTTTGGGATAGCAAGAGGGTGTTGAGTGTTGGAGCTTGAAGGAAGCCATATTGGGTTTTGTGGGCAGCTTGTTGAAGATGTAATATGCATCAAGAAGTATATTGCTACTCCTATAGAATGAGTTTTGTTGTGAAGAGAAAATGAGTTGTTGCTAAGAGTTTCTTATTGCAGTTGTAAATCCCTAGAGTCCCCAGTAAGAGAGATTCCTAGCCAACCTGTGTTGGAGCCCTAGAGGGAAGAGGGATAACACGATGAACTATGTAGCAGAGAAGGGGATCCCATTCCTTAGGTTGTGCAGGTTCAAGGGAAGAGAGTTGGTGGATTAGAATGGTTGTAGGAAACTAGCTTGTGTGAGTGGATAGTAGACACCCTTAGGAGACACCCTTTCTTGCGGATTCCTAGCCCTAGCTAGAGGGTGACTTGTTATTGAGATTTGGAGAAGCAAGTCTATGGTTGGGTGGAACATATGTCCTTTGCAGCTGGTTGCACATTTGATTTAAAATATAAGTGTTTTATCTATGTTCAATATCTCTATTTATGGGCTTAAATTGTTGTGTATAAACTTTGTGTTTTTTAGTAGTTATATGTTGTTGTGTGTATGTTTAATTTGTTGCAATCATGTTCATTGAAATTGCCTTAGATGCATGGGAGTTTTAGCATGTTGCATGATTTTAATTTAATGGTATTAGAAAAAAATTATGGGTTAGTAGTGGGGGTGTTACAACATAGTATCAAAGCCATAGGTTCAACACCAAGCATGCATGGGCCAAATTCAACACACTAAAGCAAATAATTCCAGGGGTGAGATTCGAATATGCATGTAGATTATTGTCAAGAATTCCCCCCAAACGAAATTAGAAAATTTCTTGGGAAACTTTGGGAAATTGACCTCAGGGGTTAAAATTCCCAATTTTAATCTTGTTTCAACAACCACGGGCCTAGAACTAACCGAAATTAAGTTATAGAGCAACCATGGTAAAATAGGGTAAAAATCCCCAATTTCTGAGCGATTTCGTGTGGAATTCATGCTCAAAATTGTTGTTGTGCAAATTAATTGCAGAAAATGGACGGAATCAAAATGAAATTCGGTCTAGGGAGGTTAAATTGAAAATTATAGTGCTAGTTTAACAAAAACGACGGAATTGTAGAGCCGACCATGGAGAAATTTGAGGAAAAGACGAAAATTCCTCAAATTTATGAACACTTTTGCCCGAGTTGCACATGGAAGTGGTCGCAAAGTCGAGTATGGAGGTGGCGAACCAATGAAAGGGGTCGAATTCAACCAAAGAAGCATAACCAGAGATTTCAAGGTGGTTTGTGCATCAATTTAAGAAATTAAGCAATATTGGCAAAATTGATTTTTTGAAAATTCCATACAGTGAAAATGAGTGGTCACGTGGTCACGTGGACTACCACGATGGCAGGTCCAAGGTCATGAGGTTGAGGGGTTTGCAGTGCACAATGGTGGGACCGAGGCTAGTGTAGGTACCACAATGGATGAGTGGAGAGCTATGATACCATAAGTGGGAGTGATAGGTAGGCAAAGGATGGTTTGGCAGTATCGAAGGTTTGTGCATTGTTAACCTCCCTAAAAGTAAGACCTTAAATATTAATCTGGACCATTAATCATCTTTTGATCTCTGCCATATAATCTGAGGATCGAGCAAATCACGCACCTAGAGGAAAAGGGGTCTGAGATGGGGCCCACCCATCCCCGTAGCTAGTGAATGTGTGTCGGGTGGAGGTTTGGCAAAGGAAGTGGGACCCTTATCCCATCCACAATCAAATCAAACACCATGTGGGTAGTCAATTATAGGTGGGGCTCGTTAGTAATTAAAATAAAGTAAGAGAGAGAGAGAGAGAGAGAGAGAGAGAGAGAGAGAGAGAGAGAGAGAGAGAATGGGTGTATCTGCAGTGAGGAGGGCTATAACAATATCAGTTACAGCCATTGGTTAATTCTGCTTCAATTATTTGAAAAACACAAAATAGTGGTTTTTAAAGATCTAGGTTATGCTCAGTAACTAAGACCTAGATAAAGGTGAAAATTTTATAGGGAGTCCAAAAAGAAGGCATGGAGATACCCAATCAAGATTCTACCCAAACTCTAAAGGCTTTGGAGTGGAGATGCCAAAATAGAGCAAAATCCATTATTCATAGGCACTTTTCAGGGATTTTTGAAATCTTCAAGGGAGGAAAAGGGACCCCAAATCTCCAATCCAGAAAATCTCATTTGGTCAACATTTTACATACTCATCAAACCATACAACTTTGTTTTGAGGGAGTTTTTTCTAGTTTTGATTTGTTTGGGAGATAGCCATTTTCTGCTAAAAATTCCAAGTTTGGAGAAATGTTAAAGTGCAAAGTTGTCAATTCCATATTTATATGGAATTTGATGGGAGCATCCATTTCCAAATTTGAAAGTTGTTGTGTTCACAATAGTGAATCCTATCAGCACCTCGAAGAAAAAAATGGTTCTCACTGGATTTTCTTCTAAGGGGGGCAAAAGTTAGCCTTTGAGATTTATTGTACCAATGAAACAGGTGCAAAAAGGGTGAAACTATTGATTTTGGAAAGTCATAACTTTCAGCTTAGAAATCGGATGGTGACATAAGTATAGTCATAAAAAAGATAATTTAGTAGGGAATACATTTGAAGGATTGAAATTTTGATTAGGGTATCAATTTTCTTCAAAAAATCAAGGAAAAAAAAGGGATTGTAACTTAATTAGTGATAATTTTACAATATGCATAGTTCTAATAATAATTGTTGCATGCACATTTTTGCAAACTTAGAGGTATACGATTGGTTCCTATATGAGTTCTAGAGATATGGAGAATGCCCTGGGATATTACAACCATGAAGATGAGATCAAAGGTTTACATGTCAGCATGGAAAATGCAAAGACTTAGTCCAATGGATGAAGAAGCAGGGTAGAGCCTGTGGAGCTGGTTGAAACTATGAGAAGCTTGCAGAAAGAAGTGTAGAGCTATAGAGTAGATAATGAAAGGATGATAAGAGCTCAGGAGGAGCTTCTATAGAGTTTGAATATGTTGCAGAGATGAGTCAATAAATATTCTGGCACAAAACAAGCAGCTAGTGCCAAGCAAGTGGCAACATCCAAATCTCATGATAGGAGGGATGACCACTGGGGATCTAGGAAATCAAAGAGTTTTAGGAGACGTCATTTTTCACCAGGACAATCGACTAGAAGAGCACATGCATGTTCAGGGCTAAAGAGAAACTCGTGTGTGTCCCCGATCAGAAATCAGAGGAGAATGCTTGAGTCAGATATTTTGCAAGCAGAGCTTAGGAATCTCAAGCCACCATCATTTGATGGACAATATAGGAAGGGAGAATAGGCTAAATCTTGGTTATTGGAAATGAGAAAATATTTCCAATTATATGATTATTCATCAAATGTAGAAGCCAAAATTGCAATCTACCATCTTTAAGGAAAAACATCTACATGGTGGGATCAAGTCAAGCATGTTAAGCACATTGATGAGAAGAGGATCTCATTAAGGCAGTTCAAGAGACATTTCTAATAGAAGTAGTACTTGTCAGAGCAATATTATGACAAGAAGATGCAACGATTCTTTGAAATCAAGCTTGGAGGCATGACAATGGATGAGTATGAGATGAGATTCCTTGAATTGTTGAGGTATGTTGGCTTCATAAAGGACGAGAAAATAAAAATCCAAAGATTTATGAGTGGGATACCTTCTTTTTACAGTGATAAAATTCATTTTGATGAGCCCAATACCTTGGATGAAGCCATAAGAAAATCTAGGTATGTTTATGAACAAAGCAAAGGAAAGCTAACTTTTCAAAAGGCTTTGGATGATAACAAGAAAGGAAAGATGGAGCAAAGCATGAAAGGGTATAAGCCATTGTTTTTCAAAAACAATCCTCAAGGATAGCCAACACAAAATGAGCCTAGAATGATAGATTCATTAGGGAAAAGGTCAAGACAACAACCCATAAAATGTCGAGGATGTGAGGGAGACCACTTATATATAGATTGCTTGTTCAAAGGAGAAAGGATGAGGATTGTTCACAATATCTAGGAGGCTGATACAATTGAAGACATGGGCAGAAGCATGTTGAGAATTTATGCAACCTTGGACAATAGGAAAGTGGAATACAAATCTCCTATGATTGAAATAGAAGATAAGATTGGTAATCAACCCATAGCTATTTTAATTGATTCTAGAGCTAGCCATAGTTACATAGATCCTAATCTTGTCAAGAGATTTCATTTGCAGAGAAGCAAACATGGAAAATCTCGGTTTGATTAGCTAACCACGGGAGCTAACAAAAGGATCAATGAGGTTGTTACAGATTGTCCAATGGACATGAATGGACTCAGCACAAAGGCATATTTTAACATCATACCTTTGGGTTCATATGACTGCTTAATTGGTATGGATTGGTTGGACAAGGATCATGTTGTCCTAGATTGCTACAACAAGGCATTTATGTGTCTTGATGAAGAAGGGAAACAAGGAAAAGTTCAAGGGATTCCAAGGCCTATATCTATCAATGAAATTTTAACCATGCAGTCGAAGAAGAGTTTCCAGAAAGGATGCTAGATTTATGTAGCATATATGGAAGAGGCATACAAGGATAAAACACCAAGTGTTGAAGACTATCTAGTTTTAAAATAGTTTGTAGATGTATTTAGGGAGATACCAAATTTTCCAACTGTTATCGCACAGTTTGTAGCTAGGTCAAATGGCTATAAAATGGAGGTCAAACTGGAGTAACAGGAACCTATCCCACCCAATGTCACCACGATGGGGAGGTTCTTTCTCTTTAGGGAGGTTAGGCCCGGGGGAGACGTCCCCGATAACCTGGAGTTTTGAAGAGGCAAAAGTTTAAAAGGACAAAGGTAAAGTTCCCCCTCCACAGGTCACCACCAAAACAGATAGTCCCGGCTAAACAACCAATAATGAAGTGAAGTCCCTATGCCAGGCTCCACCAAAGTGCCTTTGATGGAACGTCCTCTTCTTCTCTGGTGCAAGACCCTAATCAACCACTGTCCTGTCTCTGCCCCCTGACGGGGTCTCAACATCCATCTAGTGGGCTCTTCAGCCCCATGGAGGTCTGAACTGATCATCTCCCCATGTGTACTGGTCCAAATGGTACCTGTCCATCGGGCATGATCCTGCACATCCAAGGCTATGCCCTCCATGGGCTCATCAGTCACCGAGATCATAACAATGTTAATCACGTTTCATCATCAATATTATCAAACATATGCATAAGACCCTAATACATCAGTCAATAGCCTAAAGACATTACAAAAACCTACAATACATGACTGGAGAAAAAGACAAGACATCCTATTGGGCTAGTATCCACAAGACAGGGGAAGTTTCCGGGAAGGTTTCATCCAAGCCATGTAAGTGAGGTGATGTGGCTAGGGGATGTCCAGACATGTGGGTGAAGTGAGAACCAAGGATGCATGATGTTATCTATGGGTGCCTTTGTAGAAGGCAAGCTATACCTGTCATGGATGCAAATTTTTCCAAGCCCACTCTTGCCTTTATTCTTTTCTTTTATTTGCTTTTTCTTCTTCTTTTTTCTTTTATTCAAGGGCTAACCAGAGGACACTGCCTTGGCATGGTGATTAGAGTTGACAGTGTTACCCACAAGTACTTTCACAGAGATGAGAAGGTTGGCTCGTGATGAGACCCCCTTTCCCTTGGCCATGCAACCAAAGGTCACTGCCCTGGCATGGTAACCAGATGGTGGCAACGTCATACTATTAGGTACCCATGAACCTAATAGGCTGGCTTGTGATGAGACCCCCTATCCTCTTGACTAGGTCTTGTTTGTATTTTCAGGGTCCCTCTTGTTTCTTACTGAGAAGCCTTTTATTGCCTTCTCGGGGATCCCCGGGCGAAGCATCTCGAGGTTTTATTTCTAGGCTTTTATCTTTTACCAGCTACTTTTACCTTCTGGGCCTTTAGCCCCTTCTTCCCACGAGATAAGGTGCAATCCTACGAACAGGTCAACCCAATGCCCGGACAAGGGGAATGGGATAGGTGAGCGAGAGATAAGATGAAATAGTGGTGCTATGATGGGAGCAGACGATGGATTTTCATAAATCCCCCAATGGCAAACCCAAACCTATGGGCACAGGCTTGCTAGGATACCCTGTCAATTTCCCAGAGCATGGTCAAGTGGGCTAATGTAAGATCCAAGCGGTTGTTAGATATAAAAGGAATCAGATGCATATATTTAAAGGTTTTAATGATCAAAAGTGACACATACCATGATACCTGGACCAATTACCTCATGAAGCAAGAACCTCGTCTGATACAAGACCAAGCTGATGGTGATGGATGCTGTTGCTGTTGACAAGATAAAGCTGATGGAAGAAGAAAAGGATGGGCTCTCCAGGGCCATGCTTAGGTCAATCCTACTCTCGGTACTCCATGTCTAGGACTTGTGGGCATCGAGACATGATCTCCTGGTTATCCCAAAAAATCAGGGATAACATCCAGCTCCAACTTGGGGACATGTGCTCATCGTAGAGCTCATGAGAACCTTAGCATCTCTGGCATAACTTGCAGACCTGCTCAAACTCGATAGGGGCATTAGTAACAAAAATGGGGCGGTAATGCCACCCCAACATACATACATACATACATACATACATACATACATATATATATATATATATATATATATAT
>ML802931.1:36172-49913 GCA_009831015.1 Picea engelmannii
GAAATGCCTTCCTTCAACAAGTGCGCCTCACTAAACCAGCAAGAATACCCAAGTAGGGCGCTAAAATCAGACCTCACTAATGAGTGAGTGATGTGTTATGTTAAAATGAGGCTAAAACTCCTCAATATATACTGTATCAATGACCTTAATTAACTTTTAGGTCATAAAAAGGCCGACACGGCCATAATACTGTTTTTACATTAAATTGTCAAATTAAAACCCTAACTGAGCTGTAAAAAAGGTAAAATCCCCTTCAAGCGAGGCACTAGCCCCTTTTAGGGCAGATGAGACATCCAGGAGAAAAACGTTAGTCCCCTAGGGGCCTCTCCAACATGCTACACGTGCCACTGCTGCCCAGTTTGTCTCCATGAATGTCCATGAAGTTGGATGACGTCATGCTGAGGATGGAGGCATCCTGAGCCTTCCAAGGCCAACGTTCCACTAAAAAGGGGTCATTCCCCCTAGGCCAGGCTCCGCCAAAGTGCCTCTGATGGAACGTCCTCTTCTTCTCTGGTGCAAGACCCTAATCAACCACTGTCCTGTCTCTGCCCCCTGATGGGGCCTCAACATCCATCTAGTGGGCTCTTCAGCCCCATAAAGGTCAGAACTAATCATCTCCCCATGTGTACCGGTCCAAATGGTACCTGTCCGTCGGGAATGATTCTACACATCAAAGGCTACGCCCTCCATGGGCTCATCAGTCACCGGGATCATAGCAATGTTAATCACGTTTCATCATCAATATTATCAAACATATGCATAAGACCCTAATACATCAGTCAATAGCTTAAAGACATTACAAAAACCTACAATACATGTCCGGAGAAAAAGACAAGACGTCCTATTGGGCTAGTATCCACAAGACAGGGGAAGTTTCCAGGAAGGTTTCATCCAAGCCATGTAAGTGAGGTGATGTGGCTAGGGGATGTCCAGACATGTGGGTGAAGTGAGAGCCAGGGATGCATGATGTTAATTGTGGGTGCCTTTGTAGAAGGTGAGTTGTACCTGTCATGGATGCAAATTTTTCCAAGCCTACTCTTGCCTTTATTCTTTTCTTTTATTTGCTTTTTCTTCTTCTTTTTTCTTTTATTCAAGGGCTAACCAGAGGACACCGCCTTGGCATGGTGATTAGAGCTGACAGTGTTACCCACAAGTACTTTCATAGAGATGAGAAGGTTGGCTCGTGATGAGACCCCCTATCCTCTTGACTAGGTCTTGTTTGTATTTTTCGGTTCCCTTTTGTTTCTTACTGAGAGGCCTTTTATTGCCTTCTCGGGGATCCCTGGGCGAAGCATCTCGAGGTCTTATTTCTAGGCTTTTATCTTTTACCAGCTGCTTTTACCTTCTGGGCCTTTAGCCCCTTCTTCCCACGAGATAAGGTGCAATCCTACAAACAGGTCAACCTAATGCCCATACAAGGGGAATGGGACAGGTGAGTGGGAGACAAGATGAAATAGTGGTGCTATGATGGGAGAAGATGAAGGATTTTTAGAAATCCCCCAATGGCAAACCCAGACCTATGGGCACAGGCTTGCTAGGATACCCTGTCAATTTCCCAGAGCATGGTTAAGTGGGCTAATGTAAGATCCAAGCGGTTGTTAGAGATAAAAGGAATCAGATGCATATATTTAAAGGTTTTAATGATCAAAAGTGACACATACCATGATACCTGGACCAATTACCTCATGAAGCAAGAACCTCGTTTGATACAAGACCAAGCCGATGGTGATGGATGTTGCTACTGCTGACAAGATAAAGTTGATGGAAGAATAAAAGGATGGGCCCTCTAGGGCCATGCTTAGGTCAATCCTGCTCTTGGTACTCCATGTCTAGGACCTGTGGGCCTCGAGACATGATCTCCTGGTTATCCCAAAAAATCAGGGATAACACCACCAAAGAGAGACGTTGATTTCTCCATTGATTTGGTGCTAGGAGTTGCCCAACGTCCAAAACTCCTTATAGGATGAACACACTAGAGTTCAAGGAATTACATATGAAGCTTGAAGAAATTTTGAATAAGTGGTATATACACCCAAGTGTGTCATCTTATGGTACCCCAATGCTCTTTGTGAAGAAGACGGATGAAACCTTAAGGTTGTACATTGATTTCAGACAGTTGAAAAAGATTACCATAAAGAACAAATATCATTTTCCAAGGATTGATGATCTATTTGATCAGTTGAAAGGTGAAAAGATATTTTCTAAGATCGACTTGAGGTCAGGATATCATTAGGCGAGAATCAAAGAGGATGATATAATCAAGACAACATGTAGGATAAGAAATGGATATTATGAGTTTGTGGTGGTACCATTTGGGCTATCAAATGCACCAAATGTCTTTATGCGTCTGATGCATGAAGTGTTCAAAGAATGTCTGGATAAGTTTGTGATTGTTTTCATGGATGATATACTCATATACTCAAAGACAAAGGAGGATTATGAGTAGCACGTAATGCTATAGGTACTGAGGGAGGATCAATTGAATGCCAAGTTAAGCAGGTGCACTTTCTATCGAAGGAAGATTAATTATTTGGGCCATATTATTTCAGAGGAAGGGATAGTTGATCCAGGAGAAAATCGATGGCCACCCACCTATTCCACTAGCTCAAAACAAGGGTTTCCAACTTGGCAGTTTTTCTACATCTTTTCGAGACCCAAACTTCAAGGGTCGTTTTGAGGCCCTAAACAGCGTTTTTTGGGCCCACCACAGTCACAATGTAAAATTTAGCTAGACTGTGATGGAAAAATGTGTAGTCCTCGGATAGATATTTCAAACGAGCTATTGTGTGCCCCAAAAAAATATCGTATGCAAGAGTTACGCCCTTGGGAAGTTGACATACCAAGTACCCCCATTAGGGCCACAAACCTTTTGGCGTTTCATCTTCTGGGTTAGGGTTTTGGATTTTCTTTATGATAAAAAGGCCTCTAGAGCCTCATTGTAATAATCATCAGCTTGTTGTGAATGATCGTAGCCATCACATCTCTTCTCAGAGATAAGTTGTCGCCATTCTAGCGAGTCATTCACTTTGTAATTTTACAGTTTTTGTACATTCTCTCATTAATAAAAATTGTGCATTACTGTATCTCTGTGTTTATTGCAATATTTATGTGTATCTTGCAATATCTCTGTATATTTCATTGTTATAGCTATGCCTTCATTTCATTCTCAAAATAATCTGGATCAGTGGTTTCAGAGCAGGCTACTCCTTTTTCTTTCTTGTGCATGTCCCCAACAAGGTCAAGATATAGAGAGTTGGGTCTCGAGCTAGTTTCCCTTGAGGATAACCGCTCTTGCTAGCCCAAGTGGCCTCCCACAATGGAAGAGACGAGGAACAAAGGAGCAGAAGATCCCATCATGTTGTTGCTCGCAGAAGCCCTCACGCAACAGAGGAATGCGATGTTGGAGAATTTTTCCCAAACCCTTCAACAATTTCCAACAATAACATGAGCATATTCGTCAAGAAATTGCTTTGGAGATGCTACCCCATTCAAGGTACAATTTAATTTTGATATTCTTGTATTTGAAGGTCAGATCGATCTGGATGCTTTGGAAAAATGGTTAAATTTGCTAGAAGGTCATTTCTCTATTCACAATTTTTCCGACAAAGAAAATATCACCTTTGCGCTCCTTAAGGCTCTCCCCCATGTCAAAAATTGGTGGGAAACTTACTGGAAGCAAAAATCCATAGAGGAGTCTGGAATCTTTGGGGTCGAGTCCACTTGGGATTTTTTATGGATGTTGTCTAGGAGAAATATTACCCTATGGAAAACTATTATGACCAATACCTTAGATGGACCACATTGCATCAAAAGCAGGACCAAAAGGTGTGGGAGTTCACAAATACCTTCCATACCTTGTGCACCAAGCTGGGTATCAAAGACTCCGAGTGACATCTAGTTCTGGAATATTGCGGGGATCTACATAGGTACATCCAAAATGAAATGGATTTTTTGGACATCTCATCATTGGGAGCCGCTTATAGATATGTTGTCAAAATCGAGCAGAAATTTAAGCAACAGAACAAGCGGGGGTTCGGATCTACAAATATGCAACAACTAAAGTATGGTAAAGGAATCTCTAACTCACAAAACAACCAACCTCAAGAAAACCAGTCCAAGCTGCAGAAAAAGAAGAGCAACGGGAAGACGAAGAAGGACACTAGGAAGTGGTGCAACTTCCACAAAATCCCTTGGCACAACACCAATGAATATCTCTCAAAACAGTCATTGGTGGCCAAGCCCAAATAAATAGAGCAGATCCTGACTCGGACTCTGATTCAGACAATAATAAAAGGAGATAGATAATTGATGCAGAACCCACTGCTAATGTCGCGACTGTAACAATCCAACCAGAAGAACCAAAGGATCCTGAGGAGGGAAATCACCTTTTCCATTCACATATGTGGGTGAAGGGGAATCCGCTGCATTTTATTGTTGATAGCAGAATCCAAAAGAATCTCATCTCAGCAGATATCATCAAGTAGTTGGATTTTCCAACAACACCACACCCACAACCATACAACAGCATATGGCTTCGCCAAGGATGAGATCTTTGTGTCAATCAACAATGTCGCCTGTCATACGACATCAAGCCCTTCAAGAATGAGGTATTGTGTGATGTTGCCCCATTGGAAGTCTATGATGTTTTTTTAGGCCAACCATATATGTGGAGGCGTCATGTTTTTTATTAGTCTTGACCCCGTAGTGTCATTGTTACTCTAGGGGGTCAGTTCTATAGGATACTAGAGGTAGTTCTGACTACTATCCCGACAAAACAAGGCCACAAAGTCATCTCTCATACCAAAAAATTTAGCCTCTTCAAAACCTGGTAAGAAGAGAAGGACGTTGAAACCACTGCAACCTCGACCCAAGATGCTTCTATCCAACAGAAGTAGATCAACAAGATTGTAGAAGAGCACCAAGATATTCCTACTGCACCTACGAGGGTGCCTACAGACTACCAAGTCAAATCAAGTTATGATAAATCCCTTCATGTTCTTCATGTTTCATATTCACCGAAAAAGTCCTCCCACACTCAGGCAGATCATGCAGCCCGATTGGTTCATAACCACCTTCAACAAGCTAAGAAGGGCAACTTCTTCAGCAAGGCAAGCAACTCACCAAGGTTCAAATTCAACAAAAGCTTCTCTGGGGACTTGACACAATGGAAACCATTGATTCCTAAAGGGGGCAGATTGATCTAGGTGGAAATCGGTGGCCACCCACCTATTCCATTGGCTCAAAACATGGGTTTCCACCTTGGCAGTTTTTCTACATCTTTTCGAGTCCCAAACTTTTGGGGTCGTTTTGAGGCCCTAAACAACATTTTCTAGGCACACCATAGTCACACTAAAGGCTTTAGTTAGAGTGTGATGGAAAAATGTGTATTCCTTAGATAGATCTTTCAAACGAGCTATCATGCACCCCAAACGGAGATCGTATGCAAAAGTTACACCCTTGGGAAGTTGACATACCAACTACCCCCATCATGGCCCGCAAACCTTTTGGTGTTTCATCTTCCGGGGTTAGGGTTTTGGATTTTCTTTATGATAAAAAGGCCTTTAGAGCCTTATTGTAATAATCATCATCTTTTTGTGAATGAGCTTAGCCATCACATCTCTTCTCAAAGATAAGATACCACCATTCTAGCAAGTCATTCACTCTGTAATTTTACATTTTCTGTACATTCTCTCATTAATAAAAATTGTGCATTATTGTATCTCTTTGTTTATTGAAATATTTTTTGTATCTCGTAATATCTCTATATATTTCATTGTTATATCTCTGCCTTCATTTCATTCTCAAAATAATCTAGATCAATAACAGTGGATCCTGAGAAAATATAAGCCCTTGGAGGATGGCCAACACCAAAGAATGTTACAGAGGTCAGATCATTCATGGGACTTGCAAGTTATTATAGAAGATTTATTGAAGGATTTTCAATGATTTCAAACCCAATTGCTTATTTGCAAATGAAGGGTGTGAAATTCGAATGGATTTATGAATGTGAAGAAAACTTTCAACACTTGAAAAATATATTGACAAGTGCACCAATCTTGAAGATTGTTGATCCATAAGAGAATTTCATTGTGTGCATTTATGCCTGCAAGGAAGGGATTGGTAGAGTCCTTACACAAAATGGGCACATGGTATGTTATTATTCAAGGAATTTGAAAGAACACGAGAGGAATTATGCCACACATGACTTAGAGATGGCAACCATAGTTCATGCCTTGATGATGTGGAGGCATTATCTTATGGGCAAAAAAATTGAGTTGAGGATTGACTATAGTGGTCTGAAATGTTCATTTGGACAACCAACATTGAATGTCAGACAAGTTAGATGGTTATAATTTGTTAGTGAATATGACTTTGATATAAATAATATCAAAGGCGAGGCAAATAAAGTGGTTGGTGCACTCGTCAGGAGAGTACATGAGATGCATGCTACAACCATTATAATGTATAGGTATGATGTACAAGACAAAATTTTTGAAGGTGCAAATTCAAAGAAGAATTATTTGCAAGTTAAAGATTATGAGTTGAAAGAGGATGGATTCCTCATGTACAGTGGCAAGGTAAATGTGCCAAAATCCAAAGAGTTGAAAAATCTAGTGATGAGAGAAATGCACAATGTGCCTTACGTTAGGCACCCAGGATATCAAAAAACAATTGCAGTTGTAAGGGGCCAATACTTTTGGCTATGAATGAAAAAAGAGGTGGTTTATTATAAAGTCAAATGTCTAGAGTGCCAAAAGGTAAAGGTTGGGCATAAACACCCAGCTAGATTGCTACAACCATTTCCCATTCCTAAGTGGAAATAGGAATATGTTACAAAACTACCCATGATTGTAAAACAACACGATTATATCACGATAGTGGTGGATAAATTAACTAACATTGCCCATTTTATTCTAGTGAAGCCAACTCACAAGGCAACCAACATTGCAGAAATTTAATGAAGGAAATTGTTAGGCTACATTGTGTGCCCAAGGCAATTGTTTTTGACAAATATCCCAAGTTCACTTTTAATTTTTGGAAAGGGTTGTTTAAAGGATTTGGAACCAATTTAAATTTTAGTATAGCACATCCCCCAAAGTCAGATGGGAAAACATAGAGGACTAACATGATAATTGAAGATATGTTGAGAATGTATGTAATGGACCAGCCTTCGAAGTGGAGGACTATCTTCACTTGGTTGAATTTGCTTACAATAATGGATACCATGCATCATTGAAGATGGGCTCATTTGAAGCCTTTTATGGAAAAAAATGCAACATGCTAGTGAGCTGGGATAACCTAGCCGACAGAGCAATTATTGCACCGAAATTGCTAAGGGAAATGGAAGAGTGGATGGTAAAATTAAGAAGAATTATGAGGTTGCATAAGAAATGCAAAATATTTATGCAGATAAAGTAGGACATATAGGGAATTCAAAGCAGGTGAGCATGTGTTTTTAAAAGTAAAGGCTAAAAGGAGCTTGCTAAGATTGGGAAGTTGCCCAAAGTTGGCAAAGAGATATTATGGGTCATTTGAAGTCTTAGAGAAAACATGCCAAGTTTTATACATGCTCGCATTTCTCGCATCCACGAGAATTCATAATGTGTTTCATGTGTCTTTATTGAATAAATATATGCTTGATCCTAACCACGTGTTTGATTGGATTGTGATCCAAATGGAGCACGAAGGGGACTTTTGGGTGGAGCCAATATGCATCCTGAACCAAAAAGTCAAAGTGCTCAAGAACAAATCCATCAGACTATTAAAGGTCCATTGGACCTACTATAGTCTTGAGGATGCTACGTGGGAGCACAAAGAGACCATACAAGAGGAGTACCCACAATTTTTTGTAAATTTTGAAGAAAACTAAATGTACATTTGTATATAAGTGTGTAAGGCTCCATTTTGGCAGCTAGAGTTCCTGGAGCCACATCTCAGAGACTTATTTTCCAACCTTTATGAGATCCCTAGAAGGGAAGTGGTACAGATTGAGGGACTGTAGTGTAAAGAAGGGGGTACACTTCCTTGAGTTGTGCGGGTAGCAGAGAACGAGAGATTGTTGGTTGGAATTGTTGCAAGAGTTGTGAACTTACAAAAAAATAGTGTCAGAATTATGATGTAAATTTTGTATATGTATATCGGTATGGTGTTTTGCACCGAGGATGATGCAAATTGTAGGGGGGGAGGGGGAATGTAACATCTCTACTTTTAATCCTTGATTCAGTGATGTATAATGTAAATATTATATATGGTCATGGACCAAGCGATGTAATATGTAAACATTGTATATTGGAATATTAAAAATAAAATGTATTTCCAGCTACAAAGGGACATGGACAAATTCATGGGAGCTAAGTTTCCAAAAGAGATGAAGGGGTCTAATGGGGGGTTGTTCATGTGTCTTAAATCCCAAACCACTTCCTAAAATTATTATTTTGTATGAACCTTCTATTTTTCTTTTTGAATGTTTCAAAGCCCCAATCATTGAATACATGTTATTGAGAGCATGGGGCTGAGAATAATCAACATTGGGGAATGTAAAAGTGAACATGCTTGGGTAAAAAGGGAAAATTGAATGGGTAGTGTAGGTAGTTTTTACATGCAGATTTTTGGGACAACAAGAGGATGCTTGTAATGAACCAAAATGCTTGAAATCTCATAATAGAACAGAAGTACACAACATATACAAAATTTGAGCATCAAGCACAATTCCAAGATATATAAGTTACACAATAACTCCTTAAATAATAGGAGAACCTCCTCCACATAAAAAATACATTCATACATCACAATTCACATGTCTACAATAATGAATACATGATCTCTATATATACTTGTTCACACTTGCACATGATGCCCCTTTACTATTAGGCCAACCTTATTGCATGTATATTTACACATTGTATGTACATTTAGCCCCATTCATGCCCCCCTTGGGGTCATAATAGCTTGGTGGTCTCTGATAATAGATTGTTGAAGAGTGGTTTTGTGATTCCTTGTTCCATGAATATTAACAAGTATTTCATCTTCTTCCTTGATAATGTTTATATCTACCTTCTTATCATCCATGAAATCTTTCCTGGTAATGAGGGTGTCGATATGGTTTCACATTTGATGGTTTTTCTTCACTTTGCACACACATTTCATCTTTCTTCTTTCCAGAGGCAATGGCATCCTCAATCATCTTTGCTTGGTCTTTGATTACTCTAGCCTTGGAGATAATACCATCATATTTGGTATGTACATCCTCTAGATGGAGTTCGACTTGTTTAAATATCTTATGTTCACCTTCTTGAATATTGTCTTCTTTCTCCCTTTGAAGCTGCAATGTGACCCCATCTATCAAATTCCGATGTCCTTCTTCAATTCTGGATTGCATTTCTTATTTTACCTCATGAGTATTTAGGGATTCCTCAACCTTCTTGCAAATTTCCTCTTCAAGTCTTTTGGTAGATTCTTCGTCGAAGATCCTTCTTTCTTCTTGATTTTGATAGTCTTTTTTTCTTCTTTCAATATATTAACCTCATCCAATAGTTTTTTATTATGATTTCATAATCTACATATCTCTTCATCTTTGTTTTTCAAATCTTCCCTTGAATCATCCTTTTCCCACTTTGCTTTGTTACTATTTTCTTGCTTTAAGTTTTTAACCTCAATGAGTGATTCATTAAGGGATTGCATCTGGATGAACTCGTCATTTTTTTTTTGTAATATAATTTCTTAGCTCCTCATTATACTTTTGCAATTTGTAGACATTTTCTTTTGATTACTTTAACTCCTCTTGAATTTTATACATTTCCTCCCTTTTTGTATCCTTAATCCATTTATTTGAGAAGGGCTCTTCAAAAATTTACAATGTGGGGGAGTTTTTAGTACCTTCATCAAGGCTATCCCACCAATAAAAGACTTCAATACTCAAGTAAAATGCTACATTCAAAGGTCTCAAATTATTTCCTTTGTCATCCTCAACCATTCCCCGAGATTGATTTCATCTTCATCTCCGCTAAAGCTAGGTATTGCCATTGATTCTTAATTGAGGTATAACCCAAACTGCAGCTTACAACCTCAATATATTAGGAATAATGATCTCAAATAGTTATAATCCATGTTCCAATATAATATTATATTTTTTCTCTTTCCAATGGATTTTGAATAAGCTCAATCAGACATTCCAATCAAAATTTGTGATAGTTTTAAGTGAACATACCTTTGAAACCCTGATTTTTTGTTTGTCCTTCTAGTCGACCTTCCTTTTGATGTATTTATAAAACTTTGGCCCTTTTGATGTTTGAAAATTTTCCCTATATTACTCTGAAATGTCTTCTCTTCAATGCCATAGGTCTCACTAAAATCGGATGTGCCAAGTTAAAGTTAGGGTAACTTTCCCAAACCTTGCTGATTTTTGGCCTTTTCAAGAGAGCGGACTTGTACCGAATACCACGTGTCCAATATTTACTACAAGATTCTAAAAATTGTACCAGAAAAAACACGGGTTGCTCTCTTTCCAATGCAATAGGTCTCACTGAATTTGGATCCTCTATGAAGAATATATGACTAGTTTACTCAGAACACCTGTTTGAGACTAGTTATAGGACTAGTAAAAAACCCCATCTTCCACAAGATGTATATTTGAAAGTAAAATTACCTAGAAGTTGAAATTCATACCACAGGTACTTTGATATGTCTTCTAAGCAACCTCTAAGTTTTTCTTTCTGAAGTGACCCTGAAAAAAATTATAGCAAAAATGCCAAGATGACTTGCTTGATGAAGCAAAACTCTAGGATCGATGCTCTAATACCAAATGTAATGAACCGAAATGCTTAAAATATCATAACAGAACAGAAGTAAACACCATGTACATAATGTGAGCACAGAGCACAACTCCAAGATATATAAATTACACAATAACTCCTTAAAGAATGAGAGAATCTCATGCACATAACAAAATACATTCATACATCACAATTCACGTGTCTACAATAATGAATACATTATCTCTAGATATATCCATTCACACTTGCACATGAGGCCCCTTTACTATTAGGCCAACCTTATTACATATATATTTACACATTACATGTACATTTAGCCCCATTTATGCCCCCCTTGGTGTCATATCATATACATTTAACCCTATATATGCCCCCCTTGGGTCATAACAGTGGGTAGCTTGTTGGAGTTGTAAAATGCATGAAGAAGCAGGTTGTTAGATTTATAGAGTGAGTTTTGTTGTGCAGAGCAAATAAATTGATGTTGAGAGTTTCATGTTGTAGATGTAAGTCCCTAGAGTCCCCAACAAAAGAGAGATTCTTAGCCAACCTGTGTTGGATCCCTGGAGGGAAGGGGGATTCCTGAGGGACTATGTAGCAGAGAAGGGATCCCATTCCTTGGGTTCTGCAGGTTGAAGGGAAGAGAGTTGGTGGATTGGGATGGTTGTAGGAAACTAACTTGTTATGAGTAGACAATAAATGCCCTTAGGAGATACCCTTTCTTGTGGATTCCTAGTACCATCTCGGGGGTGACTTATGATTGAGATTTGAAGCAACAAGTCAATGGTTGGGTGGAAAGTACATCCTCTATAGATTGTTGCACATCTGATTTAAAATATAAGTGTTTTATCTCTATTCAATATCTCTATTTATGGGTTTAAATTGTTGTGCATAAACTTTGTGTTCTTGAATAATTATATCTTGTTCTGTGTATATTTAATTTGTTACAATTATGTTCATTGATATTGTTGTTAGATGCATGGGAGTTTTAGCATGTTGCGTGCATTTTAATTTAATAGTATTAGAAAAAAATTATGGGTTAGTAGCGGGGGTGTAACATGAAGCTTAATTATAGAGTTTTCATGGCGGTCGAAGAGAAATTCCCATAAATTAGTCATTTTTGAAAAGTACGAAAATTTTGAATTTTGTTTTGGAAAATTGGAAAAAAATTCAATTCATGGTGACATGGAGGCCATCTCTAAGGTGATGTGGCAGTGGTGACATGGACTACCACAGTGGCATACCATCGTGGCAAGGTTGGGATATGTGGTGCAAGGTGTCGAACAACATTCAGGACAAGCTATGGACATTATAAGTTTGTGGTGGTACCATTTGGGTTATAAAGTGCACCAGTGGTCTTCATGTGTTTGATGAATGGAGTGCTCAAAGAGTATTTGGACAAGTTTGTTATTGTTTTCTTGGATGATATTCTCATATATTCTAAGTCTAAATAATAGAATGAGAAACACTTGAGGATGGTGCTACAGGTATTGTGGGAGCATTAGCCATATGCCAAGTTGAGCAAATGTTCATTTTATCAGAGGTGGATCCATTATTTGGGCCATATTATTTCAAAGGAAGGGATAAAACTTGATCCTAAGAAGATAAAGGCCCATCACTAAAGAATGTATTAGAGGTGAGATCATTCATGGGACTTGCAGGTTAATGGAAGATTTATTGAAAGCTTTTCAAAGATTGCACACCCAATCACTTCTTTCCAAAAAAAGGGTTTGAAGTTCAAATGGACCTGTGAATGTGAAGAAAGTTTTCAACACATGAAGAATTTATTAACGATTGCACCCATACTAAATATTGTTGATCCGAAGGAGAATTTCACTTTGTGCATTGATGCATGCAAGGAAGGGCTTGGTGGAGTCCTTACACAAAATGGGAATGTGATATGTTATGAATCAAGGAAGTTGAAAGAACATGACAGTCACTATGTCGCACATGATTTATAATTGGTAACCATAGTTCATGCCTTAAATATGTGGAGGCATTATCTCATGGGAAAAATATTTGAGGTGAGGATAGATCATAGTGGTCTGAAATATTTATTTGGACAAACAACATTGAATGCTAGATAAATTAGATGGATGGAATTCCTCAATGAATATGATTTTGTTAAAAGCATATCAAAGGAAAGGAAAATTAAGTAGTTGATGCACTCAACAGGAAAGTGCATGAGATGCATGTTACAACCATTAGCATGTATAGGTTTGATTTAAAAGACATAATTTTAGAAGTTGCAAATTCAAATCAATACTTTTTTTTTTTTACAAAAACGGGTATATTTATATTAGAAAAAGCTTGGATTTCTCCAAAAAAAAGTCCAAAATTACAGAAGTCCCATATACTGAAATTGTATCAAAAAAACTTGATGCTTCTAACCCTATTCCTTCTTGTAAATTATGCTGTAAGTTATTATTGTTTATACAAAACTACCAAGGAAATATGGCTACAAAAGAGAAGAGCAAGTACAAGACTTTGCTAACCATGCAAACTAATGAAAATGTAAACTTGTGTCCACTTGGTTCCATTGTTGAACCTCCATCTCCTGAGCTGCAACTAGATCTGGAATTTATGCTTGACCCACTACTGGAACTTGACGCACAATTGGATACTATTGTGGATGGAGTGCCTCATTTGAGGATTTGGATTCTGCAGAATTAATAGGTCGGTTATGTTCCTGAACTCCATGATGATGCTGAGACCGATGAATAGAGCAAATGAGGGAGGAATTTCTATTAACCGCGCGCATGACGAGGGCCATTTCTGCGTTGTGGCGTTGCTCCTTGTTAGCGTTAGAAGTCACTCCTGGATTGCTTACAGGAGCAGAGCCCAACGCCCATCAGTTTTATGTCACGATTTGTTTATGAAGGGTGATCAAATGGAGATAACGGCTCTAGGAGGTATCACTCTAACTTAGGGACTGAGTCTGGTTCATAAGGACAGAGGAGGTCTGGAATCCT
>ML802931.1:55108-88217 GCA_009831015.1 Picea engelmannii
CGTCGATCTGGGCGCGCACATCTGGACCGCCCAATCTCGCTTGCTGCTTACCATGGCGCATTATCACCTGAAACTTTGGACAAGTGGGTTTTAACCCGCTCCTTTGATATCTAAACCCCTTAGCAAGAAATATCGCTAACACTCCTAAGCCTGAAGCTATTGGATCTGCTACTCGAACTGCAACTTGAGTGAGGAAAATTCCTCCTACTGGGTCTACATTTGATCATGGAGCTTGCTTATGGAGCATTATGAACACTGGCAGTTGCTCTTTTGGCGATGCCACATAATTATGCAGGGGTGAAAGAAGTCTGAAAGCCAAATGCACCAAGTTTTGAACTGGTAACCAACAATGTCTCCACCTTTGTAATTTAAACGCGTTCCTTTCCAATGAAGAAAGAAAACCAGAGGCAGAAGGTTGCAGAGGGTGAATTCCAATGACATGACGAAGGTGGAATGAAATCCATGCGAGTGGCTGACGAAGGGTGAGGCCATGGATGTATACCTTTGAAATCTCCAGGATGTGCGAAGAGAGATGCAGAGGGGGGTTCAAAGTACAAAGTACCAGTGCTTACGTGAGGGAGTATCATAAATTCCCTATAGATGCGTGAGGGGGGGCGTATGTGAAGGAGGGTGTCGTTCATAAGGCAAGACAACATGCGAAGGAGGAGGGGGGCACATGTTGGAGTCATAAGGATGTCCAGGGGGAGGGTGCACGCACAACAAAATGTTCATATGGGGTGGCCTGAATGGTGCAAAATGCTTAGGGGATAGATACATGATTAATTGAGGAGTTTAATCTTAGTTTCCCGGTAACAAGCGATTTTTCTTCTTTAGTGAGGGAGTCAGCTATGGTGTTCTGAGTTCTATAAACATGGTAATAACATAATTTTTCAAATTTGTGTTCCAGGTCTTTGATTTCTGGCGATGTTGGGGTGCACAGTCTTGAGAGATTTACAGAGTCCCCTTATGATCAGATCAGAGTTGCCTATAACCGTGAGCCTTGATGATCTATTCTCTGGAATAAGACAAAGTCTCATGTATGCTACGAGGAACTCTGCGTAGTTATTAGTAGCATTCCCTAAGCCCCATGCGAAATCCATGACCTTGTTTCCTTTGGAGTCAAAGATAACTCCCCCCGCACCTACCGCCCCTAATTCAAATCAATATTATTTGCAAGTAAAAGAAGCATTACAAGACGATAGTTTTCAGTAGAAATTTAAATTATGAGTTGAAAGGGGATGGATTCTTCATGTATAGGGGTAATGTACATTTGCCTAAATATAAAGAGATAAGAAATACAATGCTGAGAGAAATGACCAATGTGTCTTATGTTGGGCACCCAGGATATCAGAAAATAGTTGCAACTATAAAGAGCCAATACTTTTGGCTAGGAATGAAGAAAGAGATGGTTGGTTATATAGCCATATGTCTAGAGTGCCAAAAGGTAAAGGTTGAGCATAAACATCTAGCTAGATTGCTACATCCATTTCCCATTCTTGAGTGGAGATGGGAAGTTGTTACAATTGATCTATGTTAGTGTGAATAAGGGTTTTTAGCTATCTAGTTATTTATTGGCTAGTTCTTCGCTTTAACTCTCTTCACACTAGGTTAAGTTTACTTAGGGAATTTTTTACTTTATCCCATATTGGTTGTGTTTTTAGTCTCTTGGGTGGTAAATCATATATATACGCACCCGTCACTCTCATATAGGAGATCGTCATCATATGAACATCTTTTTTTTTTTTGGTAAATAAAAAGTTGTATTTCCTTATATTATCATCAAAACAATATGCATGGAGAAAACTAGCCACCTGTTCTACCATACGTATGGAAACCAAAACATGCGGTGCGTTTTCAAGTGTTTGTTGAACTCTGGTACAATATGGACTCTCTAAACTATGTAACAACCTATCTACATCCATGGTTGTTCTGAGCACAAAAACATAATAACAGTAAAATAAATTAGAATGTGGGTGAACCTGGATTGTCGTCACCATTTGGAGGTCGTGGAGTAAACACATGGGATTGGCAGCATGTTGGGCATTTGTTCTTGGTTGGATCGCTTGATAGGGCATCTAATAGAACATCCAGGCATCGATAGAGGGTAGTCTAGCGGTGAAGTCACTTTGTTGCATCCCATCTCATTTCAAAAATTAGTTGCAGAGATTCCTCTGAGAAGCGCCATGTATTGGGCGATGCTGAGGTTGAATCTATAGGTGGTTGAGAATTTCTAACATGTGGAGCCTCTTCGTCCTACTCTGCAGTATAAATTTCTTCTTTGATGGGGAAAATTTCCAATTCTAGAGAAAAATCGCCTTCCAGGGAATGATGACCAAAAGTGAGGGGCAAAGTCAAAATATCAGAGGTAGAGAAGAGGAAGGAGTCTGTAAGTTCCAAAGGAGGATTATGGGGGACCTCTTTCTCAACATAATCCATGGGATGGTCATCATCCAACCAATTTTGGGCAGAACTAGGTGAAATATTCAGGGGAGGACCAACAAGGTGAGCATGAGAAATGGGGGGAAGAACTAGTTCGGCGGTAGGTCCGGAAAAACAGTGTCGAGCAACAAAGTTGTAGTAGGATGCTCCTCTCTTGGGATTTCCCCTTTCTCTATGCATTGGGAAAACTAGGGCATAAATGAAAATTAGGAGGAGGAGAGGACACCTAAAGGAAGAAAAACTAGAGTGGGAGGGATAAACCTGAGTCTGGACCTGAACAAGAATGGGAACAATGAGACAATTTCCAATGCTAACCTTCATATTTGTAGCTGACTTGATATTGGAGAGCTCCATTAAGGTCGAGTTGACAACATGCAAATGATTAATACCAGGCCTAACAGATTTTGGCTTGCGCTTTGAGTGCACCATTAATGCTAGCTTCCCACATAGGTGCACCATCGTTCCCGTCAAGTGCATGCTACTCATGTGGAAGGGACTGCAGAAGGGGGTGGTTGTTGGGGGTATTAACTTCCCAGCTTGCATGGTTGCCAAATGTCACCCCATATGGGGTAAGGTAAAGTATACAAAGGTATATATATACCCTACCCCCTTTTGGATTTGAACTTGTGACCTCTTGGGAGGTAGCACATGTTTTTAATCAATAGGCCCACTCAAAGTATATGTTGTCATACAAACATCTTATTTTCATTGTATGTTTTGCATTCTATTGAGTAGAACATAGTTTATTCTTTCTCATTTATGATATCTAACTTTGCTTTCCTTCGTTCATTTACATTCTTGGGTGGCTTTTTAGTCAAATATTACATGGTGTCATAGTGGTTGTGAGTTGTGGGTTAGAAATCTTTTTAGAAATCTAAGTGTAAAGTTGTTTTTTTTACTCACATGAGTATGCTCTTATATTGCATCCTCAAATGATTTGGAGAATTAGAAAATTGTGGAGGAAACACTAGTTTCTAGGGGGTTCTCTTTTTTTACTTGCCAGATGCAGGTTTTTTGGGAGCTTCCTGGAGACATTATGACCTCGCCATTGAGTCTTAAGTAGCTAAGATAACCATATTTGTCTTTCGTTTCATCCCAGTTGGACACCGGAGGCCAGATCTGTGAGGGTTTGAAGTCGAAGGTTCATTGCCAGATCCAACCATGAGCCACTATTTTGGAACATTTTGGGTCAAATCCAACCCTGCCATCATGCTCAAAAGGCCTAAAATCCCTAAGATCGACTACCCATACGTCGATTTTGGGTAAAGTTGTTCGAAGAGCAAAATTTTTTGCCCACGAAGCCGTATAGCCCCCTAGTCGACAATTCCGCTAATTTATCTAGATGTCTCTATAGTTGGTGGTTTCACTAAATTTGGTGGCAGTTCCATAAATTTATTTTATGTTTCTACAGTTGGTTGTAGTTCCGCTAATTCATCTTGAGGTTTCTACAGTTAGCAATTTCACAAAATTTGGTTGTAGTTATGTTGATTTATCTCTAGGTTTCTATAGTTAGTGGTTTCACTAAGTTTGGTGGAAATTTCACTAAATTTGGTGGAAGGTGAATTTTGAATTTCTTATGGGATCCGTTGGCAAGTTGGGTTTTGAAGACAAACTTTGCAGGCTCATATATCAATCTTTTGACCTCCTTTTCTTGAGCTATTTTTTATATTTGGGCTAATTTTTCATGCTCTCTACACTGGTGTAGACAATTTCTAATTTTTGTGCATGGATTTTCTAGAATTTGTAGATTGTCACAGGTGACACTGCGTAGTTCTCATTTTGATATTTCAAAGGCTCATATCTTTTGCGTACAACCTCAAATTGAGGTGATTCTTTTTTTGAAAGTGCATGATTTTTCGCATACTTCACAGTGCTACTATCTATTTCACTTGATATTATGCCAAAATTATATTTTCAGCACATACTCATCTTTTGAGGATTTGTAAAGGTGTTGAACTCAAGTCCACTTAATGTTCTCTTGCTAGTGGAAATTTTAACTATGCTAAATATAAAGTGGCAAATCATTTTGCTTAGGGGGGCTCCTTGACATTTTTTTGGGGGGAGTCACTTAGCCCTTCTTGCTTCATATTCTCATGGGGGGGAGTTTTACCCACTGGGTTTTCTCCTTCCTTTTCTGTTTGAGGGGATATTTTGTACATGGGTACCTCATCAGGCCTTGTAGCCGGGACCCATTTTGCATCTATGTTTACATTTCCCCGTAAGTTTCACTTAAGGGGGTTTTAGTGTGAATAGGATTCGTTAGCTATTTAGTTCTTTCTTATCTAGTTCTACACTTTATCTCTCTTCACACTAGGTTACATTTACTTAGGGACTTTTTCGCTTTATCCCATATTGGTTGTGTTTTTAGTCTATTGGGTGGTAAATCCTATATATACTCACCCATCACTCTCATATGGGTAGATCGTTCTCATATGAACATCTAATTTTCATTGTATGCTTTGCATTCTCTTGAGTAGAATATAGTTTATTCTTGCTCATTTTTTATTTCTATATTTGCCTTCCTTATTTCATTTGCTTTCTTGGGTAACTTTTTAGCCAAATCTTACAATCTCATTACTAAATTTCCCAAGACTGTAAGGCAACATGATTCCATCATGGTAGTGGTGGAAAAATTAACTAAGACTGCCAATTTTATTCTAATGAAGCTAACTTTCAAGGCAACCAACATTGTTGATATTTACATGAGAAAATTGTTAGGCTACATGGTGTTCCCAAGGTAATTGTTTCTGACAAAGATCCTAAGTTCACATCAAATTTCTGGAAGGGATTATTTAAAGGATTTGGGACAAATTTTAATTTTAGCACATTGTATCACCTGAAGTCAAATGGGTGAACAAAGAGGGTCAATCAAGTGATTGAGGATATGTTGAGGATGTATGTGATGGATGAGCCATCAAAATGGGAAGATTATTTTCACTTAGTTGAATTTGCTTACAATAATGGGTATCAAGCATATTTGAAGATAAGCCCATTTGAAGCATTATATGGAAGAAGGTGTAACACACCTATGAGTTGGGACAACTCAGGTAATAAAGCTATCATTGGGCATGAGTTGCTCAGGGAAATTGAAGAACAGATGGTGAAAATAAAATAGAATTTAAATGATGCACAAGATAGGCATAAAAGTTATGCAGACTGTAATGTCCCCACTATAATCCTCAGTTTAATAAATGCATAATGTAGATATGAAATGTGGCCACGACCAAGCGATGCATATGTGAATTCTATCTCTGAAATTTAATAAATAAAATGTGATGCCAGTTGTTGGGGAACATGGACAGAGATGGGGATTGATTAATCCACAAGAGGGGGGAGGGTCCAAGAGAATGTCTAAGAGGGGTCTAAGGGTGAATTACCCATGTCTATCAATTCAACCCACTTCCTAGAATTACTATTGATATATGAACCTTCTACTTTTTTGATTGAGTGTCCCTGAAGCCAATCATTGAATGCATGTAAAATGGTGGGTGTGAGAGGTCACATCCCATAGTTATTGGGAGCATGGGGGTTAAGTACAATCAGTTTGGGGAAGAGTGTAAGTCAAGCAAGTAAGCTAAAGAGAGGAAAATTTGTATGGGCAGTTACAATGGTCTTAGACAATCATGTTTTGGAGTGAAAAACAAGCAGAGAAGAGGAAGAAGAGCATGTGAGCTTCAGAAACCATGGAGGGTGAATTTTGGAGCATATTTGGAGCAAAAGAATGAAGAGTTAGGTTGTCAATCCTAAAGAGTGAACTCCTATGTGAGTTGCTCTATAACAACAAGTGATTTTTGTTATTTTCCTGGTAGTTTTCCTAGCAGTGGGCTCCCTTGAGTTTCCTAGTAGAGATATTCCTAGCTACATACACCAGAGAGACTATGATAAACAAATGGGACACCCAATGGACTAAGAGCAATGAAGGAGTATATTCCTCAGGTTGAGAAGTTTGAGAGGAAGAGAGCTGGTGGAAAATCGAGATAGTTTTCTGAGCTATAAGCAGATAGTTAGAGACCACTCTCTTTTGTGGATTGCTAGCCCCAACTCGAGGATGACTTGTTGTTAATATTTGGAACAAAAAGTCTGTGGTTGGGAAGAACGTCCATCCCAAGCAGCTGGTTTTACAACCATTTTTAAAAGATAAGTGTTTATCTTGTTTCTATGTTGCATTATGAGTTTAATTGTTGTATATTAACTATGTGTTTGAGAATGATTTATATGCTACTGTGTTGAGTTATTTAAACTACATTCATGTCATTTTTAGCATGTTGTAGATGAATTTAATTAATGGTATTAAGCAATAATAAATCTGTGCGTAATTCATAGCTCCTAAGCTACAAAAAATTAGTTAGATTTCATTTTTATGTGTTTTCTGCATTGTAATGATCCTCGGTTCAACTGGAGGTTGTTACACAGAAAAATTCCAAACACAGAGAGAATTAGGAGTGGGGGAGCATGTCTTCTTGAAAGTGAAGGCTAAGAAGAGTTCGTTGAGATTAGGAAGTTGTCCAAAATTGGCAGCAAGATATTGTGGACCATTTGAAATCCTAGAGAGGATTGGTCATGTTCTATACATGTTTGCACTACCCACATCCATCTGCATACACAATGTGTTTCATGTGTATTTGCTTGAGAAGTATGTGCCTAATGTTAAACATGTAATTGATTGGGTTGTGATCTAGGTGGAGCATGAGGGCAACTTTTGGGTCCTATCAGTGTGCATATTGGATAGGAAGTTGAAGGTGCTCCCCAATCAAGCCATAGGATTGGTAAAGGTCTAGTAGACCCGCTACGGTTGCGAAGATGTTACATGGAAGCATGAAGATGTCATGTAGGAAGTGTACCCACAAATTTTTGAAAATTTCTTATTGTACAAGTCTATACAATGCACCGAGGATGATGCATAAATAAGGGAGAGGGGAATGTAATCCCCCCAAGTTGTAAATGTATATATGTTGCATAGGATGGTGAGCCAATATGGATTTTTTTGGGCTAGAGTGCCTATGTGATATTAGGCCGAAGAGCGTGTATGTTGAAAGGCTGGTGAGCCTAGCATTTGTAAATTGTAATCACACTCATATATATATATATTCATAAAATACATAGTTGTTGAAAACCAAGTCAAATGAGAGAGTATGGGGGCCTAAGACTCCATGAGAGGGAAAAGGGCCTAAGACTTAAGGAAAAGGGGCTAAGTCATTTGGGCTTAAGCCAAGGAGTATTATTTTATATTCCCAAGTTCTAAGTCGCAAGTTATGATTTTATTCCAGGTTCTCAAGTGGAGAGCCCAAACTCCAAGTTATGGGGAAAGAGTTCCTTGGGTTTCCACTTGTAAAAAGGTTGGCATGCATATTTAAACTTGGGTTTTAGTGAAAAAGTCAATCATTCCATTCAATCATTCTTGGCCATTCGTACCATTGCTTGTGGGGTGTGATCTAGGAAGCCACTATGACCTTGTTACCTTGTGAACCATGTGAATCATAGGGGGATTTGGGTGTAAAATTCTTCTTGGGTTGCCTTGGGAAAGGCTGGAACCTTGGAGGGAGAATTGTTGGGAATATGTTTCTCTGGGTGTGAGGCCAAGAGGGTGCCTAGAGACTCCTGAGTGCAGCTAGAGTTCTTGGAGCCACAATGTTCCGAGACTTCATGGTCGGCCTGTGTTGGAGCCCTAGAAAGGAAGTGGCACAACCCAAGGGACTGCGGTGCAGAGAAGGGAGTTCATTTCCTTGGGTGGTGCAGGATGATGGGGAATGAGAATCTATAGGTTGGAACTGTACTTGGAGCTAGTACCATATCCTATCCTTTTGTTATGTGGATTATGATACCTTAGTTGTCTTAGGTAGCCTTTGCCCTGGTGGAGTCATAGCCCCATCTCAGGGGTGACCTACTATTGGGAGTTCTAGAACAACAATGTATATGGCTAGGTGGAATGTCTAAGGTCTGCAGCCAATTGTTGATTTCATAAAAGATAAGCGTTCTTTTTGTTATGTACTTTTATACTGGGTAATGCATGGTTATATGTGCTTAATTATTTATGTTGTGATTGCTTATAAGTATGTGTGTTATTGTATTTTATGCATGGTTTTGCATGCTATTGTTGGGTCTACATATTTTATTTTTGTGTGTAAATAAAAAATGTGTATTACCTTAGATAGTTGATAGACCAGTACATATAGCCAAGCTTGTATCTAGTTCTGCCAAGTAGATGGAAACCAGAACTGGCTACAAGCTTGTAAGAACATCCATGTTCAAAGTGATTTACATAAGTTTCAAGCAACAAAGTTGTGAAATCTATATACTGGTCATGGGCCTGCCTAATACTATAACTATGACTAAAATGAAAAAAAGACTTGACCTGAGAGAACTCAAGCACTGTAAGAACCCATATGTCCATCGTTGTTTGAGGGGTGAGGCCACGCTGTAATGAATGCATACAACAGGTAGCAAATCGGGCACCTGATTTTGGCGGGCTCGCTTGAAAGAGAGTTGAAGAAGGCAACCAACCTATGGCAAAGGATAGTTTGACAAAAGAGTTGGTCAACAACATCCTTCCTCAGGTCGAAGATCAGTTGCAATTGATCCTCTGAGAATATGCATTGGTGGGGCATCACGACCACTATGTCTGCACTGAGGTTGGGCTTGAATTATGGGTGAGCATCTTCCTGAACTACATCATCGTGTAAAGGAGGAGGAGTCTCTTCCGTTATTGGACATCCCCCCACACCCAGGTTGGGGGCAACACCCTTCTCTCATAGGGAATTGAGATGAGAGGGTTTTAAGTATGTGACAACTATCAAATGGGAGGCTGGAGGAGACTTGATGGGCACTAGAGGGAACTCTTCTTCAATGAAAACCAGAATTTTATCATCCCTTCTCCAATTCTGATTTGTGAGGGGAGAATCCATAAAGGGCGAACCAACAAGGGAAGGGCCATTGGAAGATGACATAGTTGGTAAGGAAGAAGGACTCAGTCAAATCCGATGGGCCATGAAGTTGTAATACTCAGAGTCATGTTTCAACTTCCCTCTCTCACGCGGCATTATGGTTGCAAAGAAATAAAAGGGGTGAAGGGGCAAGAAAATCATGGAGCTACGGCCTAGAGGGAAACCAGTGAGGGAGAAGGAGACCACCCACAGAGCTCAAACAAACTGAAAATGCCAAATGCCAAGACTTACCTCCAATAAGTTTCCCAAACCAGTGATGGAATTCACCATTATAGTTGAATGGACATCCTTCAACATCCTCTTACTAGTCTTGTGGTAGGAACACACTCGAATCGAACGTTGCATTAAAGTTCCCATGCTACACAGGCTAACCTCCACCATGGTCGCGCTATTTTCCTACATCCAACTGAATAGAGGAGGGAGGGTGGTGGTCAGCTACATTAACTCTACTTGATGCATGCTCCAGCTGTCACCCCATCCGTGGGAGTATAATCGTCATAGGCCAAATATTGACATTGTGTTAATAACGAAGGGGCCAGGAAGGAGGTTGGCATTGATCTTGATATCATCTCCCTGTAAAGAGACCCCTTCATTCGCTAGCTTGTCAGCAACCTTATTCGCTTCTCTTCGGATATAGGAGATGATAAGAGTGAGGGAGTGGTGAATAAGGGAGCGAAAGGTGACAAGAGGACTAAGAAGTTGTCATCTTGGCGGAAATTTTGCAGGATCATACCCGTTTATGATTTTAGAGGCTAGAAAAATAATCACTCGAGAGTCCCCTTCAATAATCAGTTGATTCATATGCAGAATGTGAGCTAATTGGATTCCTCTAATAAGACCCCAAATTTTTGCAGAGTTGTTGGTATCATGCCCTAGGTTTTCAACCATAATGTGTCTGATCTAGCCAGTGTTGTCCCGAAGGACCACCCCAAACCCCGTCGGTCAAGGGTTACCTTTAGACGCTCCATTGAAGTTAAACTTGATAAATCCCATGGGAGGGAAATTCCAGGAGGTAGGGCTATGGGAATGAGAGGAGCAGGGATTTTTTGGGGGGGATGAAAAGATGGAGGTGTAGATGCAACTGGCAATTAGAGAGAATAATGCTTTCCTCTGACTCACAAAAGAGATATTCTTGGGTCCAATGTTGAGCACAAATTGTTTCCTGAATATTGCTATATATCTTAGACAGGGTGAGGGAGGGGGGAAGAGACCTGGGAGTGAAAGACTCGCCTATTTCACTCTTTCCAAATTTTCCAGACCACAAAACCTAGTAGTAGTTGTCATATCTGATTTAAAATTGGATTTTTGAATGTTGTAGATCCCAAGTTTTCTATAGTGTTGATGATGCTATCTCTTGTTTTGTTTGTTTTCCTCATGCTTTGTGACACTTGATCCCAAATCTCCCCGCTAAAGGAGCATTGATTTAATAGGTGTTCCATTGACTCTTCTTGTTGCTGACAGAGATGGAATATAGAGGGTCCTATGAACCCCATTTTCTTAAGGTTGTCCCAAGTGAGAATGTGATTCTAAACCAAGAGACAAAGGAAGGTGGAAACTTTCGACCACAAGTGCGACTCCCAAGAGATCCACCAGATGTTTTTTTGTAGTTGAGTATGAAAATTAGCTCAAAGATTGTAAGCTTCTTTAATCGTGAAAGTACCCAGAGGAGTGTGGCCCCAACAAAGAATATACAGACCCTCCTTGATCTGGATTTTCCTCTAAACAACAACATCTTTCCAAGGTTACAGGTCACAGTCAACAGGAATATTGAGATCAGTGGGGTGAATTTTCCAGGTCCGCTAAAGAGAATGATGGGGTTCCTCCAGCCAAAGATACACAACCCTGAGGGAGTCCAGATGTTGCATGTGGAACTGGATGGGACACACAATGTCCAGGGATTAAAGAGGAGGCAATTGTTTCCACGAATCTAACCAAAAAAGAGTAGCATTTCCATTTTTTATTTCCCAGAAGACAAGTTCTTGTATGAGAGGTCGATTGCACCAGGCTGCATTCCAGATGTTTGAGCCTTTGATTGGAGAACCGATTTGATGGGTGCTTGAGCTAGCGCCACACAATTTTGGCTCCCATAATACTATTTAGCATGCATGGATCCCTAAGTCGAAGGCCTCCCATAGACTTTGGTTTGCAGACTTTCTCCCAACTAAAAAGTGCCCATTTCCCCCCTAGATTATGGCCCTACCAAAGGAATTTTCGTTGAATATTTTGAATGGATTTGATGACTAATTGCACGATGACCAAGGTGAAGAAGAGATAGACATGGATGGCTTGGAGAACCGATTTGATGAGCACAAGTCATGCAACTAAGTTCATGGATATGAAGGTCCAAGATTTTAAACGATTAGAAAGAGAGTTGAGGAGGGAATCCCAAGAAATGTTGTGTGCAGTCGAGTCAGATAGAGGAATGCCAAGATAGTTAGACATAAGGGAGCTCCTGGGTATACCAAGAAGTTGGGAAATATGACGTTGGATAGCTAGAGGAGTATTAAAGAAGAAAAATTAAGATTTATCCAGGTTAAAGGTGGTGCCAAAAGCATCACTAAAGTCTGAAAGAATGGACCTAATCTTTTTTTCTTCCTGAGCAATGGGAGTGCCCATCAACATGGTGTCATCCATGAATTTGCTATGAGAAGCAGTTGGTTGCAGACCATGTAAAGGGAGACCTTGGAGAGATCCCTCCACAATAGAGGCAGTGATATAGAAACCTAATCCCTCAACCATTACTATGAAGAGAAAAAGAGAGAGAGGGTCCCCTCGTCAGATGCCTCTAGAGGGAGAGAAAGGTTTGGAAGGCACACCATTGACTAGAATGGAGAAAAATGCAGTGGAAGTGAGGTTGATTATCCATTGGATCCAGTCAATAATAAAGTCAAAACAAGAATGAAGAGATTTCATATATTGTTAGCTGAGGTGATCAAAGGCTTTGGAAAGATCAAGCTTTATAAGCATATTTTGAGATTTTGGTGGATTTGAGTGAGTGGATCACTTCATGAACCGGAATGACATTGTCCATTATTTGGCACCCCTCAACATAACCCGACTACTTCTTGGAGATGATGAAAGGGAGAATGAGATTTAGTCTGAGAGCAATGACTTTGGTAATGATTTTATAGATCACATTGCAGAGCATAATGGGTCAAAATTTCTTCGCCTGGATTACCCTTTCCTTCTTGGGAATGAGGGTAAGAAAAGTAGCATTGCGGGCTAAAAGCACTTGACCAGACATCCTAGATTCCTTCATGAGAATCCATACTTCTTCTCTTATCGTCGATTGATAGTAATGGACGAAGTTTGTTGTAAAGTCGTATGGCCCTGGTGCCTTGCCTAGTGGAATTTCCTTGATGGCTTGGTCTAGCTCTTCAATGGTGATGGGCCTCATGAGGGCTTGATTATGTTCTTGAGTGATGATGGCGGGTATGTGTCGGGTTTCTCTATTGATGGATGGAGTGCGATAAGGGAGCGACTCAGAAATAAGATCCTTGTAGTAGTTTACCAGCTCTGATTCTATCCCTTCATGGTCTATAATTGGGTTCCCTTGGTCATCTTCTAGCTTAGTGATACAATTAATGCATCGTTTATGCACCATTGATTTGTGAAAGAATTTGGTATTATTTTCCCCTTCCTTGATCCATTGAACCCTGGATTTCTATTTCCAGAAGATTTCCTCATGCTTGTATATCTCCTTTAGTTGTTGTTTGAGTTCCTCCTCTTCCCATCGTAGATATTCTAAGCGGCCATGTGTAATGGATTCTTGTTGTATTTCCTTTAAATGTTGTTCTAGAGACCGTTGAGCTTGAAAAATGTTGCCAAAAACATTTTTTTCCAATTTCAAAGTTGTTCCTTGAAAATTTTCAGCCTTTGTTGGAATTTGTACATTAGTGTGCCTTGAGAGATTGCAGCCTCTGCCCACTAGGTGCGAGAGCATTCTGGAAAGTTTGGATGAGTTAGCCAAAAAATTTCAAATTGAAACGACTTGTATTTGGGAGTGCTAACCATGTCGATCCATAACTGCACAAGATAATGATCGAAACCTAATTTTGGGAGGATATTAGATTCTATTAAAGGTCCATCCAACATCAAAGTTTATGAAATGAGGAACTGGTCTAATCTACAACCAATTTGTTGGGCTCCATCTCATGTGTTAGACCAGGTGAATGTGCCAATCCTAGTTTCAATATCGATCAAATTCAAATTTTCAAGGAGATCCCAGAGCTTGCCACTGTCCTATTCCAATCATCATGTGCCTTCCCTATTTTCTTTTAGTGTGAGTATGATGTTGAGATCTCCCCCTAGGATCCAGTGTTGGGGTTGTACCAAGTTACCTATATAGGAGAGACTTATTAGGAAGTGGTATTTTCCCTGATTATTTTGGGGTCCATAAGCATTAGTAAGCACCCCCTCTTTTCATGAGCCTATAGCTTAGTAGTGCATTGAAAATTTCCTTGTTGTGGAGAATGGTTGATCTAAAATTACTATTGCGGGGTTCCAGAGGATAGACCTTCTCGTGCCCTCCTAGAAACTTGACGCCCTTCCTCCTGAGCTTGTAAGGTGAACTTACAGTATCCTTTGGTGCACTCCTTGCACTGGGCTAACCCTTTCGACGACTTCTCCCTTAGCCTTCCTGGAAGTCTTAAGGCATCTCCTTTCCTTTGTCGATGCACTCTTGCAAATCCTTCCATCCTTAGAGTGTTCAACAACCCTGGGATTCTCTTAAGGATTCCAACACTTCAAAATGTGTTGCTCAAGTACGCTCTCGTACTTGCTCTATTCCCTCCTGGCAGAGTATTACAGAGTGTTTAGTAACTTTGCGTTGTGTTTTCTCCTACACAGTCTTTCTTTCCAAGGTACCCAACCACCTTGAAATTTCCTCTCGAGTCTGTGAATTATCCTGGTGTGCCCGCCTAGTAGCTTCTCTTCTGACTCCACTGAGTTTAGATACACACTCCTTGCGTCAGCTCACAGAGTCTCCACTCTCTGTCGTGCACTCCTTGCACTTAGTCTTGAGAACCAGACTTAATCCAACACACTCACAGATAGAAATTTATACCTCTATCCCTGCAGACGATTTCTAACATACATCTACAACTCAAATGCATACAGATGACATTCATAACAAAACATCCTTTACACAAAAATTGATAAACAGGAAAAACTGATCCTTTCTATTAATGGTGGAATGTCCATTACAACATATGAGTCTAGACTACAACTGAGTCTCATCTCTCCCTCAACTATCTATCTCCTACACTTGATGCTTGCTACCTACTCTACTGGCAAAAATACAAGAGTTTATACAAGAGGGGCTCGACGAGCTTCCCTCCAAGCTAAGCTAGAGGTGTCTAATCACCTTTCAAATGCATGTCTAATGGGCGGATTACAATGATGGAAATCTGAGCTGAATCAGATACAAATCCCTCCTACCGTCAACCACTTAATGGGGACCTTATCTCCAGCTTGTGCGAAGGCACAATTTGGCTTTTCCAACCTGTCAACATTAATTACCTTGATCACGCTTTAGATTTTTGAAGGAAAAATGAGAGGACGATGCCTCTCCCTTCTTTGAATGCACACCACTCGTGCTAATCAACTGGTGCATGCTGAGGTGGAGCGATGCTCCTACATCAACCCGACAAAGATTAAGAGATATTCATATATACACAAATCCTTGCATATGAAGTGTACCTCCTTTGTTTTGTTGCTTTTGAGGATTTCACATATTTTCATAGGGTGTTTCCTATACCCATGGGGATTTATTCAAGACAAAATTCCTGAGGAAGGGAGTAGAGGCGAATCCAGACTGGTGCAAAAGATAAATCCCCTTTTTTTCGGGCTAAAATGATCTGTCCAAAATCTAAGATACAACCCTGTAGATTTGTAAAAATATGGATCATTTTCAAATATTCGATCCTTGTCTTCAAGGTTGAAGAATATGACTGTGAAGAAGCCTTTCAAGCTGAGATGAAGTTCATATTCTCCTTTAGGGTTCCACCATGTTTTTATCCAGTGCGTGAGATCTCTTTCCGAGGGCCATAGCCCTAAAAATTTACCTATCAGGGTGTTCTCTTTCATAAACTGTGTGTGCTCTCCAACCCTAGCAAAGTTAATCACATATCTTGGAGATTTCGTAGCTTGTGAGGTGCATTTCCTCAGTTTCCATGTTCGATTTTCCTTTGGATGGGACGAATCTTCTTCGACCTCCATGGATTTTCCAAATATTTGCTCGTCTTGTAGAATCTGTTCACGAAGATGTGGCGGCGGCTCAAATGGTAGTCGCCTGCAATTGGCTCCTACTGTTTCGTTTGCTACTACATTTCTGTAAGAGGGGGTTTGCACCCCCCCTTTGAATCCATATCATGCACTTAGTGGATCTTCCTCTTGGTTATTACTATTGGTTGCGGAAAAGCTCATTCGAAGCTGCATAGCAAAAATATTGCAGACATGCAAACCCTAGCTTCGACGCTCGTCCCATTCTTGACCCAGTTTCAAAGTTTAGATATGCAAATATGTAAGTAATCGTTGGGTTTGCATATAGTTGTATATGCAAGACATATTTCATATCAGCTGATAAAGTTATTATAGGTTATGTAAGCCTTAAGGAAGGCTGAAATAAGTTAATAAATGGTATCAGAGAAATAATGGGAAAGATTTAAGAAGGTTGTGATAGAGTTTGAATTTTAGTGACATATACCCAGAAGTGAGTCTGGGGTGCGTTACAATGCCTTTACCATGGCTTCTCTTCAAGTGTTTCTATAGGCTCTAGTTCTAATTCAACCCGAGTCTCTTCATTGGATGTGTCAGTAGGTATTGCAATTTGTTTTCCTGCAATGACTTCTTCATGTGCCCCATTGGACCCTTCTTGTTTAACAAGATAAGTATCAGGGAATGTTGTTTTCTTTTTCTTTTACTATAGCTTCAAAACATTATTTTTTCACATTAATATTAATTGTACCAACTGATACCATCCAAGGATATCCCAAAACAACATCCATATCATCCATATCTATAGCATGAAAATATGAATGCAACCCATATTTATCCATGGTAATCTTCAAATCTTTAAAAATTTGAACATTTCACCCCCAACATGTGTGCTTTGAATATTATTTTTGGGAACTTTTAATCTCTTAGGAAAATTAATGTTCATGAAATTATGCTTGCAACCGGGGTTAACATAAATAATGACCTTTTCTTGTTGAATACATCCACGAACCTGTAAAATGAATTTGTCACTTGGAAATAAATCCCTAGTGTTCTTCATATCCTTATTCACAACATGAGACCACCTGTCAAAAAAAATAAAATCACATTCTTCATCTAAAAAGAGCGTTCATCTTATCATGGTTAAGCAACTTCCACTGTATGGCTGCATCACTTCTTAAATTCATACCTACCCACAATTTCCATGTCTTTCCCCATAATTTTGTTTTGTTTATGTACTCTTCAATACTATGACCATCAAATTTTCATGTAAAATACATCTTGCTTTTGAAAACCCAAAAAAAGAACTAAGGTTTCAAAGAGAATCACTTAATTTGCAATGAGCTCCTTTATGTAGTTAGGGTTTGAGGCCACTAATGTAAAATGATCATAACTTTTACTGTACTTTTTAGATTGGATATTATAACAACAATTATGAAATTCCATAGCCACTATGGACCTACTGACACTAGTTTGACTGAAATTTGTGCACTCTATAAAAAAATATCCAATATACAAACCACAGAGCCATCATCGAAAACAAAAAGAAACCTAAAAATAGTTGATTTTAAATTAGTGATAAATCCACTTTCCAAAATCTATTTTGGACTATTTCTTTTTTTGAGCTTGGGTATTTTTCGAAAGAAAGTCGTAGCTACCACGATTTTCTTCGGTTTTTTTTTTTATATAAAGTTTCAGAAATCAACCTGAATGTTGTCGTTCTCTTTTTTCCATAAAAAAATTGCAAAAAGAAAGAAAATAATCTCTCCCACTTTTTGCCCAAGAAAGAGCTCTTATATCACTTGTAACTAACCTTGATATATATAAGAGTGAATAAACCATAAAACTTCACAATTATGGTCTTAAAATTCAAATATATGAAAACATTCACCATGATCGACACAAGAATATCTAGAAGAACCCTTGTGGTAGGGTAACACCACCAAATACTCCTTATGGAAGGAATCACTCCACAAGCCATGCTTGCTACAAGACAATAAAATCCAAGACATCTCCAATACAATGATACTCATGTGTATTTATACTTTCTCATGAGTATTCTTAGGAGTCTATGTCAACTACCCCTTATTGTTATATTATTTAATTTTAATTACCTAGTGGGTCTATTTATAACCCATCAACTACCAAGAGGGAATATTCCATAATTATGGCCACTTTACATTCATTATCCCCGTAGATACCACCATAGGTACTCCATATTATCCTCCCTAGGTGCATTACACACATAATATGTAAAGGAGGTTGCCCCCACAAACCGACATTGCTTATTCTTTCTATTCTTATGCTATCAGATTAATTGGACCATAACATTTCTATCAAAAGTGGACAATCATTGGTTTAGGCTATTCCAAATGAGTCATTATAGCATTTTCACTCTAATTTTATTTTGGAATGTTATATTGGCATGGGACTTTGGGGTTGGAAAGAAGAAATATCTAAGTATCTTAGGTCAAAATTTCAAATTTCAGTGTTCTATAATTTTTACAGTACAAGTTGTATAACTTAGGTTTTTTTCTTAGTTCCAAAACCTTGCTTGAAATAGGTTCTACCAAATAGATCACATCTAAATATGGAGAGGTATAGTTGAAGTAATACTTATACCATTGGAAAGAGGACAAATATGGTATTTTGGGTTCAAATTTCACATCTTGAAGTACTACAAGTACAAAGTGATAGGCCATATAAGTTCACTCTCTTAAAATAGGGAAAAAACAAGTTTTGGTAATTCCACCATAAATTTCTTTTAGAAGGTCCAAATTGTAGGGAGTTGATGGAAGCATTAAGAGGACATATTTGAATTTGAACAACAAAATATTAGAATTTGTGAATTTGTGACAAGTGCAAGGTTGGCGAGCAAACAAAACACCAAATCAAGGCTTTACAAGGTGTGTTAGCTTAAATTATCATTAATTTTTATTAGAAGCTTAGTTTGCAATGATTAAAATGGGGTTAGAAGGAAAAATCAAAGGATAATTTCTAAATATCAATTTTGATACCTTTTGAGGCTAGTTTCCTAAAAAGGGACCATTATCGTAGGGAGAAACGAAACTAAGGAGCAACAAAAGTGAAAGAACATTTCAAGAGAAATGATTGAATTCCTCATAAATTGGAAGAACCTACCAACAAGACCTCAAATTTGAAGGATGATTTCTTCATATAGAAGCATCTATAGTCAATCAAGCATCAAGGCCAATGTTTATTTGAAGGGGTGGGGCATGTTCAACCCATGGGCCATTGCATCATTATTGTTTTCATTATTGGTTGGCTCATAATCTTTAATTGTACCCTTTGTCTCCTATATATACCAAGGAGAGTGAGTTTTAGGGATTATCAAGAGTTATTTGTAAATAGAAACTCAAAGAGAGTTTCCCCCCTCGAAGTGTCATTATTCATTCTTTATATTTTTATGCTATTTGGGTTAATTGACCATAACAAACATGTTTGTAATCTAGGGGTTAGATCCAACACCAATTTTTACTTTCCTACATAATGTGCTTAGGAACACCTTTGTTAAAATCTACACAAATACATCTCCTTGTGCAACTTGAAAATACAAAATCACTAGTTTCTAAAGCCAATGAGATGAATGCATGTTAAGAAATAATTTTAGATGTTAAAGTCATTGGACTCAAATATTCTAAAGGGAGATTAGGTAATTTGATCCATAGTGGGACCATCTTTAAAGATTTTATATGGAGGTTGAAGCTAAGCTACCATGGTCTCATAAATAACTCAACACCATCCAAAAGCAAGGCCATTTATTGGCAACTTAAGCTCTATCCAACATGGAAACAAAATCCAAAATAGAAAGGCTTGCATGAGGATGGATAGCTACTATATTTTCTAGAAAGGACCCTAGATCACTTGTATTTACACATGCAACATGTAATGTCCCCATTTTGATCCCCTAATTAAATTTGTAATTAATTATGATTAAATGTTAGTTATGTTTCAGGATGGATATTTTAATTACCATGTTTTATTTTACGCCACTAGAAACATATTCCATGGCACTTCAAATATTTGTAAATATTCTTATTTTGGATATTAATAAAATAACCAAGGCTGACTGAGGCATTGGCACATAAAAAGGGGATATGACACCATAAGAGGGGAAAGGTGAGGGGTCCTAGGGTATTGATAAATAATCCCAAGTTTTCCCATGTGTCCAAACCTTACCTTGTTTCCTTCATCACCATGTGCCTTATTAAAAATCTACAAACCTCAACTACCAATCAATGAATGCATGTTGTGGTTGGTGGGGAAGTACACCTTCCATAATTATCAAAGCATGGGGGTTGAGTACAAAAGGAAGGAGTGTAAGAGCTCCATCCTCATAGGAATGCGAACCCTCTCAATTCCTATGCACACATTTTCTCATGCAAAGGAAAATTGACTAATAGAATGGTCATTCTTATCAGGAGGACAAATGAGAACTCAAGAGGCGAATTCTATGGGGGAATTCATTCATTTTCATTTAGGAGGATTGTACTCGCACGTGTGGCTGCAAAGGAGGTTGGTAGACATGTGATCTAGAGGGGGCATGCAACTCGCTATAGAGGCAATAATTGAGTCATTTGAACACCCATATGTGTGGCTAAATATGAAAATGAAGTGAATGGATGTGGCCATTCTAGACTTGTGTGCATAGTTGGTAGTCATACGAATGGATGCAAATATCCATGAAGGGGCATGCAGAGTAGAAGAGAGATGCATAGAGTATGTGCTGATCAAAGGAAAATAAATTTAGAACAAGGAAAAAGTGGATTCCTGGAGAGGAGGAAATATAGAGAGAGTGAATATATTGCCTGTGAAATAAGCCAGGAATGTTGTCATGTTGTGTGATGGAAAAACCATGGCTAGAATTCAAGAAAGAAACCATATTGTGGGATGGAACATCCATTAAAGGAAGCCATGAAAATATTGAGAAGGATCAAAAACCAAGATAAAGTGTTGTTGGAGTTATTGAACAGTAGCTAGACCCTTTGTGCACACACTGGAGAGCACTAGAGGGAGAGAGTTCTGAGGGATTTGTTGGGTTGTTATATTCTTTGTAGTGAAAATCTAGTTGAGTTCGATTGACTGACAGTCAAAGGTATAGGTGGTTCAAATGGGTAAAGTCGAAGTCAAAGGAATTGACAACGAGTCGAAGGTTGAGGTGGTTCGACCGGGTAAAGTCAAAGTTGAAGACATGAAAAACAAGTTGAAGGTCGAAGTGGTTCAACCAGGTAAAGTCGAAGTTGAAGACATCGACAACAAGTCAAACATGTCAATCGACAAGAGGTCGACATGAGGGTGTGTGGAAAATGAAAAGAGGTTGATAGGCGGGTGTGTGGCAACCGACTGAAGATTGAATGAAGGTCAATTGGTAATCCGACTTGGTAGTCGATTCTAACAGAATCCTGAATGTTGGTTTTCCTGGTTTGGGTTTCCAGGTTTAAATCTCTATGTATTGTGTGTTTGCTTTGTCATTTACTTTCTTGTTTAATTCTTTCTTCGTCCTTCATCTCTTCTACTAGGTTTAGTGTGGAAGTGTTCCTCCTTTCCTAACATGAGTGATGAGAAAAGAATGAAGTTCTTCTTATTTTGCGTGGGGTGGAAATTGTGGGTACGTAAATGGAAGTGATGTTCTAAGAAAGATTCAAAAGTAGCACCCTAGGTTAGTAGTCTTTTGTCCCGAGATAGAGTAATAGCCCTATAAATATCCTACTTCTCCCTAGTGGTACCATAGCCCAAATCAAGGGTGGTCTGTTGTAGAAATAATAAGTGCAACAAAGCCTATGGTTGGGTGGAACATTACTCTGCATCAATCAATTTTGGCATTCAACCTTCAAAATAGACAAGTTCTTCCTCTTACTATTTATTTGGATTATTAGGATTATTATGATGTACTATACTAGTGATTTATTTGTTGATTGTTATAGAATGAATGCTACAATGTTATTGTGTGATTGTAATGAATAACCAATGTTATATAATGTCAACGTATTGCTATAAAAGGGAATAGAAATCTATTACATTACTCCTATAATATGGAATTGTAATTGCTACATTTTGGAATTTTATGTTGCGTGAATCCATTCTTTGGTTATGGAATGTCATTAATGAATAAGACATCCATGCAGTTGTAGCTTGTCATAAATAAGTTGTGTAAGTCAACATGATGTTTGTAAGATGCCAATGATGAACTAAAGGTATAACTATGGCTTATAAAGCATGAATCCAATCCATATATTTGTAGCCTTTATCCCCTTAAAAGTATGAAACCATGTGTATGAGTAAGTGAATTATCTTGGGGGTCTAGGAGTTGTAGACACCCTTATCTTTTTAATGAGATTTATGTGGGGAGAGTTATTTTCAGAAATATTCAGAGAGACCACAATATTACCATTCGTTTGTCGATGTTTCAGATCCATATCAGGATCCATCTTCATGACATATTAAACAGTACATAGTACATTATTAGTATTAGTACATATCAAATAGTAAATTAAATATAACCTTAGTACATATTAAATTGTATTAATATAACTTTATTACTAAAATTTACATTATCAAAACCCTAAAAAACATTAATTCCATCTTTAGACTTTATGTCCTGAAGATGGATCTAAAATGTCGACAAACAAATGGTAATAATGTGGTCTCTTCGAATATTTCTGAAAATAACCCTTGTTAGGAAAGCAACTCTATTCTAGAGGAATCCTTAAAATGGTTATATGCTCGTCGGCAAAGCACATGGCTAAACTTAGTATAAACTACCCTTGAAATCCAATTTAATACCTTCTCAAAGAGTTTGCTTGAGAATGGATTGCACAGGAAAGACCTCTTGTAAGTTTTTCCCGAAAAATGTTTGATTTAGATAGGGATTTGAGAATAATACTTGGAAAAGGGATGATGTTGGAACCCTTGTATAATCTCATCAATGACTTCTTGAGAATGCAACAAACAAGTGGTATAAACCTCCAAAAATGAATGGAAAGGACTTGGATTTTATCTTCAATGAAACTTAAGGAAACACTTATAAAATTTATGAAAAAGACTTGTAAAATTTTGTGTATTGCATGAATAAAAAGTTGGTGTGATAAAACATGTATCACATGAATATAAAGTTGGTGTGATACAACATGTATCGCATGAAAATAATTTTAGTGCAATATGGCGTTTCTGGCGTTTATCACCCATAAACAATTTGAAGGGTGTGACGTATCACACCAAAAGTATTTTAAAATGTGATACACCACAAGAGAGAAAGTTTTGCTCCTTGCAAGAAACACTCTAGATTTAGAAACTTTTGAGAAAAACGAGAAAATTTTTGTGTGTCACACAGAACAAAATTTTGGTGTGAATGTATCACACCAAAATAATATTGGTGTGATATACCACAAGGATGCAATTTTGTTGCAACATGATAAAATGGAAATCTCACAAGGATAAGATTTTACGGAGACTGCAATACACCACAAAGTATTGAAGTTTCAAAGAGTTGTCATGATGACATAAAGTTTCAGGAAGTGTGACATATCACACTAAAACTAACTTTTAGTGTGATACAACACAAATTTTGGAAGTTTGTTTGGATGTGGTAAAGCACATTGAAAGAGAAATCCCTTGCGATACATCACATCCTCCAAATATTTTAATTGGTATGTGACATAGTGATGAGAGAAAGTATCGTATGCAAAGATAAAAAGGATGTGATACACTAAAGGAAAAGTTGGTTGAGCTGCAATACATGGTGTGTCACATAGGAAATGAAATATTGTGCACTACAATGTGTATCACACTGAAAATAAAAATGATTACCACAAGTTTCCTTAACATGCCAACTACACGTGCCATGCCACGTCAGCCAGGGGTGCCACCTAGGCACACTAATGCAAGAAAGAGAAATATTTTAAAACCTCAGAAGGCCATAACTTCTTTCTCTGAGCTTGAAATTAAACAAGAAGATAGTCATTGAAAATCTCTTGAGGAGAAAAATTGGCCTATGAGCTCATACTTGATATCAGAGCTATGTTCAAGAAAAGTGATTTAGTGGGAAAATGTGAAATTTCCATACACCCCAACTTCCTATTAGGAACAAAAATACTAACCAACATTAATGGAGCAACAAAGATTCAACAATCACACACACCAAATCAAACATTCTCATTATCAGGACAAACATTTATACATGTGCAAGAGTTATCACATGAAACAATCATCTCCTAAAAAAATTCAACAATATCTCCACAATTCACTCAACTAATATTATCTCACTCTCAAAATATACCTTTGAGATACAACAATATTAATAACAAATAGATCTAGAACAAATCAAATGAGCCACTAACCCAATATTTCTCCCTCATAATGATCATTTGGAAAGATTTCAAGATCTTCTCTAAATTTGAAGAACTTGTTCTTTAAGAGAGCCTTTGTGAAGATATATGCAGCCTGCTCTTATGTACTGCAACACATAATCTCGATCACACCTTGTTGAACCAAATCTCGAACAAAATGATATTACATACCAATGTGCTTGGTCTTCTTATGAAAAATCAAATACTTAGACATCTAAATAACACGTTGATTATCACAAACTAATTGTGTGGGTTGTTGTTGTTGTTCATGTATATCCTCCAAAATTCTTCTTAGCCACGTTGCTTCACAAGTTGTTGTAGTTGTTTCTTTGTGATCTGCTTATTTCATGGAGAGAGAAACTAAAAGTTAGTTTTTAGTACTCCAAACAACTATTGTTAAACCCACGCTAAATGTATATCGTAACGTTGACTTTCTTTCTTCCATGTAGCCTTCCCATTCTAAATCTTTATAGCCAATCAATCTGAATTCCTATGTAGATTTGTATATTAAACCATATCCAATTGTACCACATAAATACCTAAGCATTATTTTAGTTGCTTTCCAATGTCACTATAAGGAGAACACCTTCTTGCGGAGTCTTGTCACAAGAGTTGGTTCTAGGCTGTAATAGAGCCAAGCCTTAGCACATTTTAAATGAAATAAATTTTGTCACTCAGACTTGACTTGGGTTGCATGCAAGTAAATTCTGAGATAACCTCGAACCACTTTTGATTGGAAACTGCCCCTTCCAACCCGAGAGGGATCTCTCGAAAATATGTCACAATAGGATATTCAATAACCTTAACAGTGGGCAGATCTGTAGGTAACATAATGTTTTGGGTTTTTAGGGTTGGTGGGTTGGACCAGGAGGTATTCCATTGGGAATGGAGTCAAATTCTCAAGAAAATAATAAGAGTTTTTGGGCCATGGAAATCCATGGAACAGAGGCAAGGTAGAAGCTGATTATAGAGAGAAGGATTTATAAAAGTATGGCAGTAGAATAGAGAGAAAACATATCAAAATGCAAGGAGCACTTAGCAATGAGTGAATTCCAAGCATAAATCAGTGGAAAGAGATGGTTGGGATAGAGCATCTATCTAAGGATGAATTCTGAACCTTCAGATCTCTATAAGAAACAACCTATAACATGTCCTGAAATAGAGCATCTAACAAACAGATGAATTCCATTACAAACACAGTCACAAATCGAGAAGAAAATGGAAATAAAACCAAGTGAAATGATGCGAGAGCAAAGCAACAAGACATTCTCTGCAAACAAAATAACAAGAATCTCTGCTGTAGATTAAAAATGGCCATGCACTCTTTTATTTAAACATGAAAACAAATGCTATAGCCCAAGAGTACTACTCCTGTGTGTCTTTTTCCTCCTTTTTCTACCTCTATTTTACAAATACGCCTCATATATGTATTCAGGTCAAAATCCTCTCTAATATAAAATATAACAATAGTTACAACCAATTCTTGATACTTTCTGCCATAGAAAATGGGCCAAACTGCTGAAAAATGGGGCTGTGGTTATGGCTTTGTATCTCTCGAATCGCGACATCTGTGTATAAACTGAAAGAGGATTTTGTGCATATGCTTATTCTGAGCAAAACCCTCTCTCAATTCCCTGAGATCGATTTTCATTTGCCCCAAATCTGCATTTAACAAACATGTGTCAAAACAGGAAAATATGAAATCCAAAAAATTAGGGCTCGGAGATAGATTTGATTCTCCCAATATATGACACCTGTAGAAAAAATGAGAGAGGCTAATGGTCTATAATATGTTAGGCACAAAATCCTCCAACTGTTTCTCAAAATTATACTCCATTCGCTCAGAATCATCATTTGAAAATGATGGCTCAACATAGTAAAAAACGCCACATTTCTTAAAACGAACCTCATCTTTGGGGGGAATTTTGACTGCCTTCCCAAGCTCCAAATTCTGAAGACACCACTAGAAATCTTAGGATTTTTAGATGTCGATCGACTATTCAAACGCAGAAAACGGCCTCTCCACGGCTGATAAAATTGTGTTTTTCTAAAGCAATTTTGCATATGACTGGAGTCTCGATTTCGGTTTTTCGGGTTTCGGGGTTTTGGGTATCATGTCTTCAAGAGTTATGACATGCAAGGAATCCCGAATCACTATGGGATTAATTAGAGAATAATAATTTGTCTTAATATCTTAATTAATCATGATTATCAATTAATCTTTAACCTTTCATAGATTTAAGTGTCGGGACTACGATAATGCTTGACGCGAGAAATTCTGAATCGCGAAATTGCGATGAGATTTATTAATGTTAATCTTTCTTAATATTTAATTAACCCAGATTATCCTTTAATACTTTAGTGAATTCGGGGACCAGGGTTGTAGTTATTAAAATATCTACGTTGGCCAAATCCCTTACGACCAAAAATCCCAAACTCGTGAGCTTTTTCTCCATGTGGCTTAATGCTCGGTGTATGCGGTCATTCCACTACCAATGCTTCCATTCATTCTCCTTGTGACTCAACGCTTGAACATATGGTACATTTCTTTGATTCTCACGTGAACCCTGTCTTTGGATTTTTCGTGAGTTGGCTTGTGATCGTTATATTGTTGTGGCATTTGGGGTTGATTTCGGCGTTATTTGACTGAAGATGACAGGTAGAGAACATTTAGTGATACGCGTGACAGACAAATGGCCGTTTTCTCACATCTACACTTTCGGTAGTTAAACACTATAAATTTTTTCTCTCCTAAGTTACCAAAAGCCAAAACTTCAATATTTGTTACAACACGGAGGTTCTTACGATATCTCCTCGAAAAATCTATACCTTCTTTGTTTATAGCAAAGGTTGTTAGCGGAGGCGGGCGGCCGGAGGTTTTTGCAAAGGCTTTTTTATCGGTGCGCCTTTAATGTCAATACGCACTAATGTGTCAATGTTCAAAAGCACTACCATACTTTATAAGAAAAATTACACACATTGAATAAAGCGCACCGGTGTTGTTGAACATTATGCATCGGTTCTCCTCAATCTTGTCAAGCACACTGCGATAGGGTAAATATAAATAAAAGTACCCAACCAATTTTCATTATTACAATGCACTCTATGCTTCCAAACTCTCAAGCAAGCATTGATACTCATCGTCCTTCCAAATACTTCTTATTTTTGGTGCTCTACACTGACTTGGATAGCTCCATTGGCAGATTCCACACATTCCCAAATTTTGGAAATTACCACGAATTTCCATTTCCTCTCAACGATGAAACCATGCCTCCTCGAGAAATAAGAGGCCAGGTAAATTTTTTATTACCTTCCTATTTGCATTTTCATCCAACTGAAATTTGACATTTTTTTCAATTTTTTTTTCTAATTCCGCGTGGTGTGCCTGAATGATTTGGCTCACCCCGTTGTGGTGCGTACTATGTTAAATTTACAGTGAGCACCACCACCAGTGTGTCTCATATATGTACGCACCAATGTCGTTCAATCAAGAGCACCACGATAAATTATACAAACAAAGTGGTGCATCCTTTGGAATGCCCCACAACCGACGCATAATTAGCTTCAACCCACACCAATACATTTCACTTAATTAATCGTACCACTAACATAATGATTTATAAAATTTAACATAGCAGTGCAACCAATTTAAGCAAATGCACCAGTGCGTACACGAACAACAAAGTGTTGATGGCCAAAAATGACCATAATTAACATGGGGGAGATCACCCGGTTAGGGTCCCAATTAAACCCTTATCCGTTGAAATGGTGAGTCTGACTGGTTCTATAGGTCTCCATTTACCCTTGTTCTAAGACTAGCCTAATCTAATGTTAATTTAATTTGGACTATTATATATATATATATATATATATATATATATATATATATATATATATATATATATATATATATATATATATATATATATATATATATATATATATATANTATGCTAAGGTGTCATGTTACTTACTTTTATCGATAGATAGAAGAAAAGGAATTTCCTTCTTGCAGTTGCTTGAAGAAGGCAATTCCTTCTTTTGTGTTTGTTGATAAAAACACATATCGATATACATCAGTAAATAGAAGATCTTGTACATAGACAATTGTATATATATAAATTAACTTAGCTTAGATTAACCATAGGATAATCTTAGAACAAGAGTAACTGGAGACCCATTGAACTAGTCGGAATCACCATCCGAAACGGATAAGTATATAATTGGGACCCTGACTGGGTGATCTCCCCAATGTTGATTATGGTAATTTTTGGCCATCAACATTTTTGGCACTAGAAGGAGGGCCACCGACGAGTGTGCATAATAATTCGATTCTTGTTTGAGCTATTGTTTTTAATTCTTTCATTTATTTTTAATGGCTCCTAAACTTCCTATTTGGAGTTGTACATGTGGAAAAGCATCTTGTAGCACTCCAACAAAGGTAGTAAAGTACTTGTCGAAGGTAAAATTTAATGGTGAGTCTAATTTCTCTGCTTTTCATCATGTTCATCAATTTATTTTAAATTGTAATAATTTTTATATTAATGAAGGTATTATGTGCATGATCTTTACTCTCACCTTTACTGGCTAGGCCAAAGACTCGTGTATGTCATTGCCAGTTGCCTCTATTCATAGCTGGGACGAACTTGCTCGAATTTTCCTTAAAAAATTTCAAGACTATGACTATAATCAGTTTTGCCGAGAACTTGAAAATTTGTGCAGAATTGAAAGTGAGTCTTCTAGGAATTTTCTTCTTAGATTCAAATTGATTTGTTTTAAATTTCAATTGGATGATTTTCCTTCACAGTTTGAATTAATAGGTTGGTTTAGACATATTCTTTCACTTGCTTGTAATAATCATAATGAACCAGAAGGAATAACTTTTCTTAGTGTATTTTCTATTGTTGATGAACCAATTATTTCCTATGATATGGTTGATCCTATTGTAACAGTAAATTCAAAAATTACCGAGGAACTATTTCAAGAAAACATAATTTCATCTAGTGAAATTATAACTCATCCTGAAAATATTTCAAATCCCAATACAATTTTTTTTTTTTCCAAAATAATGACAGTTGTTTCATTAGGAGTAATTTAACTGGTATTTCTGATATCATTATTAGTGATGATGATGATGATTAACATCCACTAAGACCTAATTGCTCTATCGGACCTTAAGAGGGTAATTGATTACTTGTGATTCTGTGCTCGAAAAGCATTAAGAGAATTTTGTTTCCGTGCTCGAAAAGCATTAAGAGAAGCTTTCCAAGATCACCGTACTTTTGTTGACTTAAGAGGTTAGGAAGGTTGGTAGTGTGATCAATATTTTGAAAATGAGATCTAATATGGTTATAGGCTGGACAATCTAAGAGAAAGTGCTTTTCATCTTCAACCTTCTCAGCCCCACATTTCACAATATCTAGATAATCATTCCAATCAAATTAATCCCTTACTTGAAAGTGATATTTCTGTTGAGGAAAATAATGGAGAAATGGTGTTAGAAACTCAAGAACAAGTCCCTAACAATAATGATCATTCTGAGAACAAAGAGACATTTAGTTTTATATGTTCCAACAACCATTTTTCACTATACCTTGATCTTTTTGTTGATAGAAAATTGTTTGATAATCAGTTAATAGTTCCTCTTCACATAGATGATTTTTTATAAAATAGAGGAATTGTCATAAGTCAAACAGATTATAGATCTTTCATGCACGATTATTAGAGTAAGGAATCATTAATTGATCATTTTTTCGATAATTCTCATACATGTTCATCATCTTATGCCGTTGGTTCTGATTTAAAGGAAAATGGTCAAGATAGTGATTGTGAGATCATTTATAATAATGATTTTGAGATAAAAAAAATATCGAGGCACTTCGCTCTCGGTTTATGGTTATGTCAGTTCCTCGTATTTTCGATTCTCATAATCAATTTATATTTCAAGATGCAGGGTATCCTTTTATTGATCATACTACAATTGAACATCATCTTGATTCTTCCCATAATGATTTCATCTTTTAGAAAATAAACTCCATGCCTATCTATGATTTTGATGACATCGCTCAAGTTCCTATTTCCTATCATGATATCAAGTTTCTATTTCCTATCATGATCTTGGACATTTTACACAAGTAGATGCTAGTGTTAATTCTGATTACATTATTTCAGCTACTACTTGTGCAAAATAAATTCTTGTAAATAAATCTCAACCATCTTGTAACATTATTGTACATAATACTAATATTTTCTTATCCACTCTTTCTTTAGACCTCCTCCAATATTCAATGGATATTCATCTTTATTTTTATGATCCATTAGAAATTTGGTTAGAGGGAATTTTTCAAGAGAGGATAAATAAATTTCTTTACATGAATTCATTAGTGTTAGATGTATATAAAGTGTTTAAATATTTTTATGGAAAAGAAATAGAAGCACAACGTGCTCAATCAAGAAAGTTGGCCAAAAAAACATGGACATGAGTAAGAGTGATGTGAATGAGAGCTGGTAAAATACCAATGTTGCAGATGGAGGAGGAAACGCACAGATACAGGTTCTATGGCAGTTTAGGGCTTGAACCCTCTCTGACAGTTTGGAAGTTTCCACAGACTATGCAGCTAGCATAGTTTTCGGCGTCCAGGCGGCGTAGTTTGGACCATTTCTGGAACATGGAGTCGCCAAAAGACAAGGGCATCCCCTTTTCACCGGGAGATGTAGGGCACACTTCACCATCTCTGGAAACCTTGTCAGGTGGTGTTCTGGTTGGTGTCTGGCAGGCGACAGGTGGGTCAGGCAATTTTAATGGGATCGGGCTCCCATGGCAGGTGGACAGGGATAGTTTTATTCCGCGAAGCGAGGAGGTGGGAGGATCGGGGATTTTAGTGGTGGACTAGACAGGCCCAAATTGTTGGGTATGTGTTATATTCTTTGCATGTGTGTGTGTGTGGGTGCGTCAGATACGACAACTGCGTCTGACAATTAGGGTTTTGGTATCTACGGAATACCTAAAAACATTGTATATATTGTATGGCGAATGGTGAAATTCGATATAATGAAAATAAGAAAGGTTTTCCCGGTTGAGGGTTTCCGGTAAAAATCTCTGTGTAATCTGTGTATGAGCCATTGATTAATTTCTGTATTGCTTAAGAATCTATATGCATTGCTTCACTTCGCAGGTTTAAAACTTACACAAATACCTCTTCGAAACAACAACTGCCTTCTTCAGATGGTCCGGTATAATCCAAAGGTTGGGGTGGGAAACTTTCCTTTTACCCCGAGCCAGCAGAAGTTTTCGAGGGGAGTTTAGGGTTTGTCGTGGGGGAACTATCCTTTGGGTATAACATTCATCTCTCGGACCTGCTAGAGATCCAATCTATTGAGAGACCGACCATGGCTTCAGAAGGTATCAACTCCACCCAAGTCTTTTCACCATCAGAATTTCTGGTGGAAGCCGAGTAAGAAGGGGTTAGGGGACCTGGGGTCGTAGATAGTGGGTTCGACTATACTATTCCTATTGATACAACCATCGAACCAAAGGAGGGCCTCCTCACCAGGTCTTCACAAAAGGGGGAAAAATGACCAAACATCAGACTAGCGCGGAAGGTTGACAAACAAAAGCTGTCAGGTGTGCTCGAGAAAGGATTCGTACTGTCTTCAGTGAGGACATCGCCATGGATAGGGTCTTGGACCTCACAGAAAGAGCAGTGGTGGGAAGGGTCAGGGGAAAAAAACTAGGTATGACTTTTCTTAAAGACTGGGTAACCAATTTCTGGCTACCAGAGATCTCCAAGATGCCTCACATTTGGCTCCTTACTAGAGGGTGGTTTGCCTTCATCTTATCCTCCTCGGACGATGTGGATTGGGTACTAAAGAAGGTATGGAGCTTTGCAAACACCCCCAACCTACTCAAACATTGGACGCCAACTTTTGATGCGAAGCGAGAACGGACTGACGAGGAACCCATCTAGCTCAGGATCCCAGGCCTTCCGATGCAATTTTGGAATACACATTGTTTTGTGGCAATTGGAAACCTATTGGGTGATACGACATTTGAAGACACAGGTTACATGATAGTGGATCACATTGTAGTCTAGATTAATCTGCCAAAGGGTTTGTATTAGGAGATTACTATCGAATCGACAGTCGGGACCTTTGTACAAACCTTGGACTACGAAGGAATCCCTTTTAGATGCCATAGATTCCATGTTTATGGGCATGGTGTTGAGAAATTATCTCTACCCTTCGAAGGCGAAGATCAGATTGCACAAGGAAAAAGCTCCTCCTCCTCTCCTCCAAGAAAGAAATGGGAACATTAGTTGGAATTCAGGCATACTAAGGAAAAGAAGCAGCAACCGCCTGAGGAAGTTCGCACAACTGGATAGGGCTCAGATAACTAGAGCAATCAGGGAGTCAGGCCAGTTGTGGTCACGACAGCTAATCAGTTTTCCTCGTCTACTTTGGAAAACCTCCTTCATCGCGAACAAGAAATATCGGGTATGTGAGCTTCAAAAGTTTCTACTTTTAATCCCTCTTCCTTTTCGTCTTTGGAGTTTTTAGATCTGGATGCAAACATTGTGGTTCCTACACTTTCGTCGGGTGGGAAGTCTCAACCTCTAGTCAGTCTAACCTCTCTCCATTGCCCCCTTTCCTCTTTCACGTCGGTTTTTTCACCCTTGCTGGTCACACCTTCCACAAACTCAGGGAGAGAGGAGGGTCCAAAGTCGATTGTGGATATGAACTCTACCTGTCAACCTCCCTCACAAGTTGGCGAAGCTCCAAATTTATCCACGAGCCCCCACTCTCCACCCTCCTTGGTAGCAACTCTTCATTCCACCCACCCTTCCACTCTTGCCACACTGTAACACACCGACCACGGGGCTAGAAGATTTTCGGCTTTCTTTCCTTATTCTCGAGGGACAACACTCCCCGAGATTCTAAGGAGCCTAGCGCAGAACCTCCTTTCCCTTTAAAATCCCTCGTATGACCATGGCTATGCCCACAATCCTTACCGAGAAGGCACTTCTGCTATCGCGATACGGGGAGTCGTGAGGCAAGCGATCCCTTGCTCTCTTGACTTTCGAAGGGCCGAAACCCGAAATGGACCTAACCGCTTATCGAGATTAACAACAACCCAGAATAAGTTTGGTA
>ML802931.1:102246-128338 GCA_009831015.1 Picea engelmannii
ATTTAACTTCATCTTTTAATCATCATTGTTTCTTAGATGTTTAGATTTTAGTTTGAAAAATAAAAATCCCAATTAGCTTCAACTTGACAAGTCATAAAAATCTCAACTAAAGTCAAACAAATATGCTTCCTTACATGCACTCTTTTGTTTGAGATGTGTTGTCATAATTTGTTTGGTTGGGATTTTTTTTTTCTTTATCTTTTCTTTTATAGTGTGCATTTTCTTTCTTTGTTTCCAATGATTGAATTTTTTTGTTTTGTTTTGTTTTTTTATTAGATTTTATGATATGGGGGAATCCTTCATACGTAATATCTATTTCTTTACATGGGGAAATATTTTTTCTATCTTTTAATAAGATTTAATTTATTTAAAGGTCATCAATACTAAGTTTTCACTTTTCTTGTACATTAATCGTTATCCATGGGAAACATTATGATATGTTTCAAGTATTATAAGTTTACCTTTATAAAGGAAAGAATTTTCTACATTCTTTACTTTGAATCCCTCCCACCCCCTCCACATATAAAATGCTCTACTTTGGTAGATAAATAGAAAATAGTGAGGTCAAATTCAATCGGTATCACATCCAATACTTCAAGCTAAAAAAAAGCCTCTTGTACCACCCCGCTCTCTTCACCCAATTGCTAAAAGCAATTCTCCAAATAATGTTTATCAAAAGGGTGTCATAAGAGAGTTCAAAGCATATTTGTGTGGGAAATGTATGTAAACCCGCCAAGGTATTGAACAGGCTTGCTGGCAGTGGGTATACATACATGGTACCAAGAAAATTTCATCAAGGTACTGAACAGGATTGCTGGAAACGAAGCAATGTCAGGAAGAGAGGTAATTTTATCAGTGATGCATACTAATCTTTAATAACCTCCTAGCTATTTTTACTGTCCAAAAGTGGTGATGTAATTAAAATTTAATGAATATTCCTTTTACTTGGATTCATTGTCTTGGAATTAGGCATTCAAATCCTTTCATCTTAAAAAAGTTATTTTACTTTGATTCTGTCTTATGTGGGATCTTTGGGAATGGTATAGTGTGCAAGAAATATTTGAAAGGTTTCATTTTTATCTTTGATAAATTTAGTCCTATAATCCTAACCAGAGATAACTGCTTCGTCCCCATGTGTCGCAGATAACAACCCTCCCAATTTTGTATTTATTGTCAATAAGAATAATTTGGGACCCCTTTATTTTTTTAAAACCTTTCTGAGTTTGGTTTAATTTTTGTAAATATGTTTGTGATTTTGATTTCAAACTGGACATTAATGTGCTTGATATGTTTACAACTAAGGGCGATTGCATGTTTTGACCCATATCTTTATGGATTGTGCATTTGGCCTTTTTGAATTTCATGAATTCAAACATGAAATTCAAAAGTCAATTTCGAAAATTTCCCTATGGCACATCGTTGCATGTCGATTTCATTGTTTTCAGGTTGTTTCGATTATGATCTTGATCATAGAGTGAAGCTACATATTTTGTGTATCACTTATCTCTAATGTTCTTGACCTCATTGCTTATATACATGTTCATGATAATGTTTTTACTTGAGCTACACAATTTGATAGGCTATGAGATCATTATTTTCTCATCCTAGGTCTTATTAGTCCCTGTCGTAGGCATAAAGGGACTATAGCGATCAATAATTCATTGACTTTGTATTAATTTGTCCTTTGACCACAAATATTTGCATAATATATATTGTTGGAGCTAGGGAACTAAAAACATTGATTTTTATATAATAAAAAGTACCATATATGTAATGATCTGATTGGATAACAGATTGGAGGTCTTATTGTTGGCTTCGCTATTCCCAATGTGTTATATGTTAGCATATCCAAACTTTTTGATCGTCTACAGTCTTTTTGAATCATATATTTTTCTTATGCATTGCTTGAAGGTGGAATAATGCTAGCATTAGTTCGAATGTTTGTCTTAGCATTTTTTGCTAGCTAAATTTATTCCAATGTTTGATATGCTAGCTTTTTTTATTTGTACTAATCATATTGAAATGTTTAAATATCCAAGCTTTATAGTGATCGATAATTCCAAAGTTATAACCTTATATTGTGATTTATTTTTTTATTTGTGCTACTATTTTTTTTTTAACTAAAACGGTTATGAATTTTATTACTAGGAAATTCCAACTGGCCGCAACCTTACAACCTTCATAAAAAGCCTTCTGTGTTCTATTACATGCTGTTGTCTTTTTCAAGGAATACAAATTTTTACTGGATCTCCGTCATTTATGTTGAGTTCTCCTTGGGCCAAGAGACAACCTTTGTTGGCTAAATTATCTGCTTCTTTATTTGATTCTCTGAGAATATGATAGCAATTGAAGGAGGTGAAGTCTTGTAGAATATGTTTTAGCCTTTGTAGGTTCTTGTTTAGGCCAACGTCATTAAACTGGCCTTTCAAATGTATCATTTTGATCAAGATTTCAGAATCTCCAAATGCTTGCAGCTCTCGGTATCCTCTTTCTTTGGCTATTTGGCAGACTTTTATCAAACTCAGGATTTCTGCTTGATTGTTGGTTCGTTGTCTGAGTCCCCAGCTAAAGGTTTCTTGTATTCTCCCTTCAATGGAATAAATAAGTCCTCCAGCTCCCGCTGTCTCGGGGTTTCCCTTGGAGGCGCCATCGAAGAAAACTGTAGTTATTCCTTGCTTCCTCCACCAACTCTGGAATATATCATGATTGTCTCTTAGCCTCCATTTAGTTTCGAGATGAGGTTTATCAATGCTGTGGATCCGGTGGGTAAGCACAAAGGTACCGAGCCAATTCTTTTCCTCCTGCTGCAGCAAGATGTCGACTTTGTGGTTTTGAGAGCTCAAAGTTTCTAGGAGAAGGCCTTTTTCTTTTGTTGCTACCATGTTGGGGGTCCATACTGTATTGTTGAAAGTTTGCTCATTTCTTGCAAGCCAAAGCTTCCAGCACACATATTTGGGGATGGAGATCCAGACTCTGGCCCATAATGAGTTCAAAGAGAGCGAAGGGTAATGTTCCTTCCATGTTGTGAAAAGATCTACAACTGAAATTTTAGTGGGGGCAGCAACCTTGAGACCATGAAGGATGAGAAGCTAGAATTTGTTTGCAAATAGGCAGTCTACAAAAAAATGATCTGTGGTTTCCATGGTTTCTTTGCATAATGAGCATCTGTGTGGGCCAACAATATTTATTTTCATTAAATTTTCGCCAGTCAGGATATTTTCATGCATTAAAGTCCAGAAGAAGAAATTTACTTTGGGTATCGCCATTGAATCCCATACCTCCGTCCAAAATCTTGCAGGGAGGGATCTATCTCTCTGAGGTTGTAGCAGTTCATAGCCTTTGGCTGAGGAGTACGATCCTGAAGGTCCCCAAACCCAATTGTCTTCTTCTATCTTATGCACTGGAGCTGCATCTCGAAGCTCCTCTTTGAGCATTTCTAGTTGTTGGAGGAGGCGATTTGGGATGTTGCCGAAGTACGAGTCTGACCAAAAGCCATTGTCATCCCAATTTGAAATGTCATAGATGCTCTGTATTCCTCTGTGTTCGAGAAATTTGTGAATTTCAGACAGGTTGGCGTTTGATGCTAGGGGCGAATTCCCCATTATCCAATCTGTCCATAGTTTGACCCGCTTTCCATTTCCTGGGATACGATATAGGTTTTGGATGAAGAATCACACTCCTTTAATGCACAGTTGCCATAACAACGTGCTCTTCCTGCTGTTGACGTTTTGTAAATTTTTTATTTTGGCATTTGGTATGTATTTGTACCTCAACGTTTTGCTGACAGGGTGAATGGGATCGCTGTGCATATTCCACAGGATTTTACAGCCCAATGTTGTGTTAACAAGATCAAGATCTCAGATTTGAAGCCTGCCTTCTCTCAGGGGCCACTTTACTGTATCCCAATTGACCAGATGAAATTTGCGTTGGTTCCCTTTCCCACCGTGCCGCAGGAAATCTCTCAAATATTTGTTGATTTGCCCAGATATCGACTTGGGTGCCAAGAGGTAGGACGCTTGGTAGATCGACAGTGATGAGAGGACTGCTTTTATCAGAGTTAGTTTACCTCCGTGGGTGAGCCATTGTCCTCCCCATGCAGCGAATTTACCTTTGATTTTTGTTATGACTCCTTCCCACAGGTTGACTTTGTTTATGCCCAATGTTAATGACAACCCAAGGTAATGAATCTTTTCCCATTTTGAGTGCCCAATGAACCCCAGGTTGAGTGCTATTAATTGTGTTTCATGCTCTGTTGCATTTCAGCTGTAGACAACACTTTTCCTTTCGCTTATCAGTGCTCCAGACACTTTGGAGTATGCTTGAAGAGTATCCTTGAATGCAAAGGCTACTCTGTTAGAAGCTCCTCCAAGCATGAGAGAGTCATCCGCGAACAGAACGTGGTTTTATGGTTTAAGATCCTTCGTTATTATCAAGCTTGGGGCAACTCCTGTTATCATATCCTGCTCTAGCTTCCTGCTGAGTGAATCCGCCATTAAAATGTATAGAAATGGAGAGAGGGAGCAACCTTGCCTCAACCCCCTCAAGGATTTAAAAAATTCTGCTAGCCTCCCATTTACCAAAGGGGCTATCCATGGGCTGTAGGTGCAGGATTGTATCAGATTTACAAACTCTTGCTTGAATCCGAAGGAAAGAAGCACTTGATAAAGGAAGGACAACTTTACTCTATCGAAAGCGTTGGCCATGTCTAACTTAATCAACATGCCTTTCTCTTTTCTGAGATTGTTGGAATGCATAGCTTCCTGAACTTGGATTACATTGTCCAGGATGTCTCTCCCTTTGACGAATCCTCCTTGCGAGTCTGAGATGAGTTTGCCCAACATAGGCTTTATTCTGTTTGAAAGGAGTTTTGCAATTATCTTGTAAGAGGCGTTACATAGGGAGATTGGCCTGAACCTATCAAAGGAGACGAGATTTGTTTCTTTCGGGATTAATGCAAGGAAAGTTGAGTTGGTGCTGCCGCCCAATTTTGCTTTCTGTAGGAATCCTTTTATCATTCTGATGAGGTCAGGTTTGATTATATTCCAGCATATCCTGTAAAAATGAATGGTAAACCCATCTGGCCCTGGGGCTTTGTCGGGGTCCATGGACCAGATGATTTTGTTGATTTCTTCTTCATTGGTTGGCCTCAATAGTGTTGTGTTATCTTCTTTTGTGACCAATGCCGGAATGTTCTTGAGGAATTCTTTATTGCCTTCTTCATTATCATCGTTCTCTTTGCTATAAAGATGGTGGAAATGTGAGACAACAACAACCTTTATTTGATCTATTCCTGTGCAGAGCTTCCCGTCGTTGGTTGTAATCTCAGTGATGTGGTTCCTAGAGAGACGAGCTTTATATTGACGGTGGAAGTAAGATGTGTTTCTGTCTCCAGCTTCTAGCCAAAGGCTGCGAGACTTTAGTCTCCAATATTCTTCTTCGTTTCTGAAGGAGCGGTAAGTTTTACATTGGGCTGCTTGCTCCTTATCCAATTCTGTTTTAGTAATGTCTATTGTTTCCATTTCACTCTGCAACTTTCCCAGTTGCTGCACTGACTCCTTTCTTTGGGTATTGGGGTTGCTTACTGGGAGTTTGCTCCATTCCTTGAGGGCCTTTTTTGTTATTTTTAATTTTTGTTCCCAAACATAGTTCGGAGAGCCAGTGATTGAGGTGGACCATGCCAGTCGGACCGTCTCTGCAAAACCACTCTTTTCTTTCCACAATGGAATGAATCTGAATGGGATTGGCCCTAGTTTTTCTTCCTCCTCTAGCAATAGTAGGATGGGTTTATCGTCCGAGGTGAGCTTGGGGAGGATTGTTGAGGAGATAAGCTTCCTTTCTATCAGCAAAGTGCTTTGGACCAAAAACCTATCTAATCTGGCAGATATGTGGTCCTCCCCTGTCCTATTATTGGTCCAGGTGTAAAGCCCTTTGCGTGGTTTAAAATCCATTAGGTCCCAATTTTGTATCATATCTTCTACTACATAAATCATTTGATCCTTACTGGTCCTTCCTCCCCTCTTTTCTTTATCATTCATGATGAGGTTAAGGTCTCCAGCAATGATTATATTGTTTGGGGAGTTTAGTTCTAGAAACTCATTTAAAGTTTTCCAACAATCTTTCTTTTCAAAATGCAAAGTCGGTACATATAAATTGAATAGTGCGATGGTTAACTTACCTGTTATGTGCTTTAGCTCTGTAAAACTCCAGTGTTGAGTGTTGTAGGAGTTGACGAGCCTGAACTGTTCTTCCTTCCACAAGGTTGCTATTCCTCCGGAGGAGCCCCTTTCACTTATTTCTTTTCCTGTATTCTTCTGCCAATTATTTTTGTTGATCTCTAGAAGGGCTTCCCCTTCGATTTTTGTCTCTTGGAGCATGAGGATGTCTGCTGGTTCCGCTTTCAACAAATCCTTGACCGCTTCAATTTTCGACGAATTACCCAGACCTCTACAGTTCCAAGAGACGATTATCATTACTTACTATTGGGGGTGGTTGGGCCTCCTCCTTTTAGAGACCTTATTCTTGTGTTTCTGCCGATTGACATTTCTATGGTGGGTTGGCTTCCTTGGGTTTTTTATCTTTCTGCCTCTTCCTCCCTTGCTTCTCTGTGGGACTTCCTTCCTGCTCTTTTGGCTGGCCTTTCTAGGATCTCATCCTCCAAGGAGCTTGGTGATTCTAATACTTTCTTTCTGGCTATGTCAGCGTATGAGGGAGAGGGGGCTACTTCCACGGTTCTCACCATTTCCCCTTGTTCCCCTGTGTCTTTCCCATTTGGGCGGGGTTTTGATTGTTCATTGTTGTCCATATTTTCTTCTGGTTCTTCTATGTCCTCGTTGGGCTCTACTATTTGAGGTCTTGATTTCGGCATGGAATTGGTACTCCCGTCTTTTTTCTCTTGCCCTGATTGCCCGAGGTTATTGTTCTTTGTTGTTCCTTTGCTTCTAAATTTTGTTGTCCCTGTCTTCTGAACTGTGATCCATTGATTTACTTTCACATTCTCACTCTCTTCTGCATTCTTTTTTTTGCAGTGTCTTGCAAAGTGGCCATAGCCATGATAGTGCCGGCATTTGAAGGGTAACTACTCATAATCTAGCTCCTATATATGCGTCCAATCTGCAGCAGTTAGTGATTGCCTCTGGTAATCCCACTTCCAGATCAACCTCCACACAGATCCATGCGCATGAGTACTAATCTTTTCTCACTGCTTGGTCAATGTACCTTCCGAGCGTATTGTCGATTGCATGCAATGATTTTTTATTCCAGCAATGTAAAGGAAGATGGGGTAGACGGACCCACACTGGAACGATGGATGGCACATCCTGAGCTCGATCGAAATCTAGGGTCTGTTTGTTTAGATATAACCCCTGTGGCCCCATGAAGTAAGGGCCATTTCTAAAAATGAGGTTTTTGTCCTCAGAGTTTTCGAACACGAATACAAAATATCCTTTCCCTACAAAGTGACTCTTTATTCCTTCTGAGATGAGCGGGCTCCAGTTCCTCTGCACCCAAGCTTCGACAGATTTGGGAGAGGGCTAGAGCCCGATAAACTTCCCAATAAGGCCTCTGTCTACTAGATTGACTGTCGACCTGCAAGTTTCTTCTAAAGGCAGTTCAATGCTTGGGATGCAATCCAACTTCTTTACGAATTTCTGTTGTGTTGTAGTCAATGGTGTTTTGGAGGCTTCGACAATGAGCTTCATGAAAGCTTCAAACTCTGGCAAGGGGGTTGGGGGAGGGACGATGCCCCCACCAGCGTCCATGATTAGGGAAACCCTGCTCGCTATGCTGAGATCCTCGCGCGCTAGGTCGTGCTCCCATTCGTTGTTCCAATTTAATTTATTTGTGCTACTATTATTAGTCCCTATCGCATGTATTTTTATTGAAATGTATTGACACTTTTTTGAGGTGCTTGAATAGGCCTGACAACTTAAATGTTTACCTGACACGAGGTCCTCCAACATGCCTGACAACTTAAATGCTTGCATACTGCGAGGCCCTTAGACAACCTGACAACCTTAAATTTTTATCTAAATACGCTTCTTGGAGTACATTTTTCCTCGAAATTTTCCATACAATGTTGCAGTGATTTTGGACAATATTGTTGTCCACCGCCAGTTGAATAGGCATTGTATGTTTCATCCTTCTTCTAGCCTTTCAATGCAATTCTGTCATCGTTGAAGCTACATACACTGTTTACTGGTTCAATGAGTGCTTCTTCTTTGTTGGTTCGTCAGTTGTTGCTTGTTGTTATTGTTGTTTGGTTCACAATTCGACTTGCGCTTATGCCTTTCATTGTTTCGGAGTAAGTTTCCATGCCATAGTTTCATTTTTTATTCCTTCTTTGTTGTTCAGTGTTTGCAGTTTGCAAGTAATAATGTTTGATTATTTCTATTAGCATGCTCATCATATGTTTCCGGTTCCTTCTGTGCTTCGGCTACAGTGCTTCGGTTGCAGTTTCGTAATCGTTGGAGATACATATGTTGTTTACTAGTTCGGCGGTTGTTGCTTGTTCACTGGTTCGTTGGTTCGTCGGTTGCTGGTTGTGTTTGGTTGGCTCAAGTTTACAATTTGGGGCCCTGGGGCTGCAGTTGGGCCTGTTCGTGCTTTCTCGCTGGTTTGGTGCTTGTTGTTTTCTTTTGTTTTCTTCGACTTTGCAGGGTTGGGGTCATGCACTAACAGTTGGAGTTGTTTTTTTTTGTATTATTATTAGTTTTTGGGCACTTTGCGGTGTTAAGACCCTACACCCATGAGTGGACATGCAGTTGTGTCATTTTCCATGTTTGGCGAGGTCGATATCTATTCTGCTGTGAGATTTTTCTGCTGCTTCAGTGTTGACATGATAGAAAATAGTTGCATGAAATATAGTTCGAGAAGTACATGTGAAATTGCAATATCCGTTGTTTTTTTGTTAAAATAAAACATATGCAAGCCGCATTTATAAACCATGTATGGTGAAATGTGCCCATATGACAATACATGTTCTTTATCCTCTACACAGACTGGTGTGCCCACGATACAATTTGTCTTGTACTTGAGATATGATATGTACAACAAATATTCTGCAAAATTATATTTCCATGTCTGGAAGCATATCTGGGTAGTTTGCCATGGAACACCAAAATCTTGTATCTTGGGCACAACAGTCTATGTAGAGGATAAATAACATGTATTTCCATGGGTGGAAGCATATATGGATACTTTGCGACGGAAAACCAAAAATCGTTTAGCTACGACCATGCAATTTCGTAATATTTTGTGGCTTGTAATATATTTTGGGCAGGGAAAAAAATTACATATTTACAACTATGGATGGAGAAGCGCAAAGGTTCATGTTTCTGCCTATCTTTTGTAATATTTGTTGAGTCTCTTTTACTATATGTACATATTATTTGTTCTCCGGTGCATACCAGCTTCCATTCATGTTCATTGTATTTTGTGCATTCCCCCATTCAAACAAACAAAATAGTTGGAGAAAATGACAGAGTCTTGACTGCATCGGTTGAAGAGGAGATAGAAAGGTACATGCTTGTACTATTGTTTCATATTGCATTGTTTTGTATTTCATTTATTGTCTGTATATTTGTTCACCTAGTTTATTGTATGTGGATGTTGCGTACCTTCCTACATCATAACTTATCTTCATTACATGTCTTCCTGCATACTTACCTCCTTCATGTTCGTTGTATTTTTCCTGCATTGCTACATTTAAACAAACAGAATGGCTGGAGAGGACGATGGACTCTTTGCTGGGAATGTAGACGAGGAGTTACAGAGGTGGATACATGTACTCTTATTTCATATTCCAGTGTTCAATATTTCATTTACTGTCTGTATATTTGTTGTGCTTGTTGTGCTGCTTTGCACCTTTTTTTTTCCTTAGTTCTTTTTTTCCTTCAAATATTTTTTTTTTGGGTTTACATGTATGTATATACTACGTATATTTCTGTGTATTCTCATGTGAATCATATTATGTTTACTGTTACATTGGAATAAATAGAATTGTTTCTCTTTCTTTTACATGTCTGTCTTCATACTAACTTGCCTTCATGTCCATTGTATATTCGACGTTGCCACCTTGGAAGAAACATGTTGGTTGGACAAGAAGATGAATTGTTATGTGCAACAACAGAGGGTTCGGTGGTACAATATTTGAAAAGGTATACCAACTGTGCTAGTAAATTAAATATACAAACCGGGTGGGGGCATATAATATTAGACTAGAAAATGATGACTTGGCAGCAATGGGCTTTTCTGCCCTCCCCATTTATGCTTGTTTTCATTTTCTATTATCCCTTTTGTTTTATAATTTCTCTACTTAGTGGTATTTTGAAAATGCCTTGGTGCACCGGTTGGCGAACTAACGGTTTCACATTTATGGTCATGCTTCTACCTTATTCCATACTTACCCACTTTGTCGATTGCGGGTGCCGGGCTGGCAAGTTCAAGATTTCTCCCTTGGCTTCCGGGGGTCCGCGATATACAGATTGGCCATCGTGCCCCACCCTCATGCCCTGTTTACTATTACACATTTTTCCAGTCAAAAAATCAGAGGCGTACAATTTGACGCTCGGGTCCTCATGTTTCTTGAGTATATTCCTTGACACCCTATTCTGTATTCCACCTCCTTCCACTCTGCATGTGACATTAAGAACTGTTATGGACAATATACAATGAATATGCTTGTTTAGTCCTTCCGATGTTTATCTAGACATGCTTGCATCAGAAAAAGTTGGACTGGTGACATGGCCATGAGCAATCAATCATCCTAGACATCAATAAACCGACAAGGCCAAAGGTAAAGATGCATATATTTTGTTCCTAGTATGTTTACCAAACAAATATCCTCGTCTAGTTATTCATCTATGGCATGGTCAATATGTTGATGTCATCTGCAATACATGGTTTGCAGTTCACAAGAAGTATCAACAAGTACAAGCGAGACACTAAACATAGCGCAAGTTCCACAGACTAAGAGGTGTGGTTGCAAAACTCCGGCTCCATAGTTAATCGAAGCTATGCATCTACTTGTAGATTTATTCCAATGAAAAAGGAATACAAAAAAAAAATATGCACACTACCATTCACTTTAGTTTTCCTATTCAAAAATTTTCACGAGGTCTAGAGTTGTAACACCCAAAGTACTATCAATAGAGGGCTTGAACAACCGTCGAACTAGACAAGTGTTCCTCGGGGACATAATGGTCGTTTATAACACCTACTTGGACAAGGAAAACGAAACTAGATCCATTATGTGTGCTGACATGACAGACAAGGAGGCCATGATGACAATCACACTGACTATTCCTACACAACTTGTCCAGAAACGTGCAGAAAAGATATTGCATGTGATGATACGATTGATTGTCTGCGATGCGGTTAAAAATGTCCATATATATATGGAAATTTCCTCAATGATGCCATCCGAACTGTGGGCAACAAAACCATGCATTGTACAATTAGGCAACCTCTGTTGCAAGATGTGCTTCCTAGGTTGGCCGAATTGTCGTATGAAGCATACCTACAGAAAAAGGCAAGCAATGTGTACATGTAGTGCGACTTTCGGATACACATCAAATTTAGCTTAAATGAGGACAATGCAATATTGCATATCGGCTGAACAAAGACAAGAACATGTGTCTCTGTAATATTTCTTCAACACCCAGATGAATGTTCGTCTGACTCGAGTACTTGAGATTGCATGCGCATAAGATTGTTCGGTCCAAAAATGGGAAGCATGGCAGCAAACCCCATATATCCCATGGCCCCGATTATTTTCTCGTGGGAACATATACCAGATGTAAGAGAAAACCAATGCCGTGACATCTTTTCTTTGTATATCAAATTGTTTGATGCAAAGGTAGATGCGTGATGCTCTATGGAACCTTGTGGGAACTTGCTTGCGACCTATTTGGAGTTTAGTTGGTTCTTGGTTGTATGTTTCGTCTGTCAATTTGTATATCGCGGAACTTCGATTGTTGTTTGGAGGACACAGAACAATAGAATTGCAATTTTTTAGCCGACAAGCATGCCTATCCATTTGTATGGTGTTGTGACACAAATGTAGTATGTGGCTTGTTTTAGCACTTTCCCTTGATCGATGAACTTGGTAAAATTAATCTCGTGGAATAATTTGAAATAAACAAATATATATTGTGCGAAGTCCAATTGTGCTATCATATCAACAAGAGGCCTTTAAAATTCAAATTGGTCATTGTTATGCTTGCGGTGATAGAATTTTAAAAAGCTTTGTTTTTTTTCCTTCATTTTATTTAAAATAAGAGATTTAACATCCTTTGATAATTTTATGTAATTAAATTGTACAATATCAATATTTAATATTAATAATTTAGTATTTGAAAATAATGTTTTTATATAATGTTAGATAGTTGATAGGGATGGCCATCCGTAAACAATCACAATCTTGAGCTCGCCAGTCCTGGAGTTCGTCTTTCAATTTGTATATTGCAGAACTTCGAGTGTTATTTGGAGGATATAGAACAATAGAAGTGCAATGTTGAGCCAACCAGCCCGCAAGTCCGCCTATCAATTTGCATAGCACGGAACTCTGGGTGCTATTTGTAAGGCACAGAACAATAGAGGCCCAATTTTGAGCCCTCCAGCCCGAGAACCTGCGATCCAAAAAGTGGCTAAGTATGGAATGAGGGATCCGTACATGCTCTATAAAATCTCATGCCCATACTTTATAAAAATACATATTTAGTATGTATTACTCATTTCTCGAAAAAATTCTAGGTGCGGAAGTTGGCGGATACACATGTTTAAATTTCCACTTACTTTTATATCACCAGCCCAACCGACCGATTCCCCGTTTCATATTGTACAAACTTTTTGGATCGCGAGTTTCCGAATATGCGGGTTTTTCTTTTAAATAAGATATTTAACATCCTTTAATAATTTTATGTAATTAAATTGTACAATATCAATATTTAATATTAATAATTTAGTATTGAAAATAATGTTTTTAGATAATGTTAGATAGTTGATAGGGATCACCATCCGTAAACAATCGCAATCTTGAGCCCACCAGCCCTGGAGTCCGCCTGTCAATTTGTATATCGCGGAACTCTGAGTGTTGTTTGGAGGAAACAGAACAAAAGAAGTGCAATGTTGAGCCAACCAACCCGCAAGTCCGCCTGTCAATTTGTATATCGCGGAACTCTGGGTGCTATTTGTAGGACAAGGAGCAACAAAGGCCCAATTTTGAGCCCGCCAGCCCGAGAACCCGCGATCCAAAAAATGGCTAAGTATGGAACGCGGGATCCGTACATGCTCTATAAAATCTCATGTCCATACTTTATAAAAGTACATATTTAGTATGTATTACTCGTTTTTTGGAAAATTTCTAGGTGTGGAAGTTGGCGGATTTATGTCTTCAGATTTTTGTATATCGCGGAACTCTAGGTGCTATTTGTAGGACACAGAACAATAGAAGTGTAATGTTGAGCCAACCAGCCACAAGTCCGCCTGTCAATTTGTATATCACGAAACTCAGGGTGCTATTTGTAGGACACAAAACAATAGAGGCCCAATTTTAAGCCCGCCAGCCCGAGAACCCGCGATCTGCAAGTTGGCCCAATATTGCATGAAAAACAAACACTGACACACTTGAAAACTTTGTTTTGGGGTGTTCACACAAAAATGGTGATGTGAACTTGTAACAAAACCCAAAACAAAAACTATTAAAATATTGATGTTTATAAAAGTAATATCTAGGTGCATATATGAAAAGATGGATTTCTTAATTTCTAAAATCTCTATTATATGCATTCTATAGATATATATATTTTATATAAGAAACTTAATCGGTTAATTTTTTTTTATAAAATGTCAAAAATATCTATTATATACATTTTATAGACATAGTTGCACGAGGTTGTCTAAACATTCGAAGTTTGTGTGCATTTTCCCATGAATCCCGTGATATAAATCTGATTGAAATCACATTTTTATGTTGTTTAATATGCATTTTTTATTGCATGAATGGATTCAACGTGCTAAACCCTACATCACTCTGATTATATAGACTACATATGGAGATCCAACAATTTCTATGTTTTGACATTTTTGCCAAAATGAGACGATATAAATCCAAGTGAAATCGCACCATATTATATTTATTTTTCCATATATTGTAATATGTAGCAATTCACATTTTTTAATTGCCATCATAACATTGAATAGACAATTTTATAATGATTACTTTTTATGTTGATATATGTTTAATATACCTTTATGCACTTATAATGTATGTGATACAATTTGTTTATTTGTGATATTATAATTTAGGGTTCAATGATTTAATTTAGTTTTTTTATTTGTATATTAAAATATATTTAGTGAATTATAATGGTTTGGTTTTGATATTTGCAAATATTATTATTAAATTTTTTATCCACAAAAAAATATGAGACCAAAACAAATTATTTTTAAATTTCATCATTAGCCACATCTTCATTACCATCTTTAAAATAAAATCATAACTTATATATCATACATTTAATTATTGATCATACACAGCTTATATATCAAGTTTTTTAGTCTACTAGGATTTACCTCTATTTTCAAAATATAAAATATTTTAGCCACCAACTTCAAATAAGATCATTTCAATTACAACAGTTTGTTAAAGTCTACATATGTGTACATACCCTACCCCGCTCTTGATTTAAACCTATGACCGCCAATGAGGAAACACATGTTCTTAACTATTAGGTCCACAAAAAAACTTTCCTCAACTTACTTCGGCATTCCCATTCACCCACTTAGGGGGTATGCTAGTTAATATCATATTAAAAATAATTATTTCTTTAATATAATATTTGATCTTACATTGAATCTATTTTATTGAGTTTAAGTATATGTTATGGTTAGTTTAATAACTATTTATTAAAGTCATTCCACTACATATTTGTGTTAACAGTTTGCAAATCATATGAACTATTTCTACGATTTGCAAATGAATCATAACCTTGAATTCGAAATCAGTTATTTCCCCTTTTAGCACTTTGCTTTTGATTTGGATGAGATCTTCATCTTATCCTAATCAAGATAGGACAGTTTAGATTTTTTTCTTTATTGTTTGCATCTTAGATCAAAACTGCATTACATCAAGTCTCCTTTCTCAGGGGAAAAATATAGCATGGCTTAGCCAAGCCCTTATTTCAACCAACGTAAAGGATTGTCTTCTTCAAGTAGCTACAAGAAGGTAATTCCTTTTTTTTTGTTTTCTGATAACAAGTATCAATATACATCAATAGATAGAAGATCTTGTACATAGAGAACTGTACATATATAGATTAACTTAGCTTAGATTAACCATAGGCTAATCTTAGAACAAGGGTAACTAGAGACCCATTGAACCAGTTGGAAGCACCATCCCAAACGGATAAGGGTCTAATTGGGACATTGACTGGGTGATCTCCCCAATGTTGATTATGGTCATTTCTTGCCATCAACACAAAACAACGATGCATCAATGTTCAAAAGCACTACCATACTTTATAATAAAAATTACATGCATTGAATAAAGCACACTGATGTGCCTCATTGTCATCAGGCGCACCATGGTAGGGTAAATTAAAAAAAAAATACCAAACCGATTTTCATTGTTATATTGCATCTTGTGCTTCAAAACTCTCAAGCAAGCACCGGTGCTCACCATCCTTCTAAAGACACCCTTTATGGTACTCTGCAATTGTCCTTACACTAAAGGATGGAAGAATTGGGGAAATTGGCATACATCTGAGAATCCAAAATCCAAGACCTATGTTTGAAAACATCTTCTTCCTTCTCATTGATTCTTCCAAGTTTCAATTCAAGAGGACCTAGGCATAATCCAAGAGGGGGCATAAAGGGATATAATTTTAGACATGCCTCTAACCCCCAACTATCTCCTAATGATTGTTAATTGTGTTCATATTCTACCTCAACTAGGGCATGATATGGTAGAGATCATATTATATTTCATGAGTGCAAAGGTGTCCTCTTCACTTCTTCATCCATGGAGCCAACATTAGCATGACAATTGAAGGAATGGTTACCTCATTCCAATCAACATATATTTGCACCAAGAGAAGTGAGATGCACTTTACAATCCAAGGTGGAAGAGATGTGTCACATGTTTTTCTAAGTCACATGCATAGATTAAAATGGTAAATCATTTAAATATGACCTTTAATGTAAAAATAAAGTCAAGGTAAATTGTTTCTTTAAAAAACCTAACCTACAAAAAGCTAACATAGATCCATCTTAAGACTGAATTTTTAAGTATCGAGAGGTTTACACCTAGGTTTGTTTACTATCTCTTTTGTTACTTAATAAATCCCTAGTTAAAATGAATCTATACTAGTTTGTTTAGTTTTGAATATATGCTCCAATACAAGGTATCATTTAGAACGTTTCAAGTGATTTTAGGGAAAATCAATAGTTATTATGTAGATAGTATTTATTTTTAACCATAACTAGGATATATTTATATAAGTAAAAACTATAGTCGATCCTCACAACGATATTACAAAAATTATCGTCTTTGGATTTCAAGAAAATTTGTCACATCCTTATTTGACAAACACATAAAATACTTATGTCTACAAAACATCCATCCCTATATTTCTTACATGAGTAAATTCTAACATATTGTTGACATAATAAAATACATAAACACAACACGGATATCTATGATTACATGACCAACTTTGTGTCACCATTGGTTGTGCTATTGGAGAGTATTTTTTATTATTTACTAATCTTGTCCAAGCTTCCTTTGTCTTTGATGATGTCCTTACTATTCCTACCATTCCTATTTTTTCTTGATCTAGGAGTTTCAATTGTTCTTGTATTTCATCTTATTCAACCCAATCCACCCAACTCGCCCTAGAGGACTCTACATCCTAAACCGTATCTGAGTGAAAATAAATTTTCTCTTCAAACCAAACCTTGTTGGGTTGATCCTTTCTAAGATGGAGGTTCTTCTTTTGAGGGAGTATTCCTAGATTGCTTTGATTTCACTAATGTGTCCCTAGTTTCCTATGTGTCCACTTTTGGCTCTTTTTATAGGAGGGCCCAATTTGAATGGATCTTCCTTGGTAATCAATTGATGTTCTTCCTTAGCTCCAACCCACCAGGTTGATTTTCATTGATGCTTCTTAACTTGCCACAACACTTTTGGAAAATTTGTTGCTAAACACCATGTTTCAAAGCAAGCTCTACAACAGAAGAAACATGTTCATAATCAACCTTTTGCATCTAGGAGTAGTTTTCACTTTTCAAAATTATTTTTTCCAAAAACCCTTTGTTGAAGTCCATTTCCACACTATGCAAGCGTATGTGGTGATGCTTCATTTATTTGTTTCACAACTTTTGTGATAGTATATTGAGAGGGATTTGCCAATGGCTTAAGGGGAAGTTGAACCCCAAAAATGAAAGGCAGATTTGGAGGTCTATCCCACATAGGAGTTGTGGAAAGAGAATCTGTCAAAAGAGGGAGTCGAGGGTTTCATACATAATTTGGAGGTTCCCTAGAACTGGGGTCTAGAGCTTAAAATCAAATCTTTGTCTTTTTTAAGGTCAAACTCAGTAATGAAGAATCCCTTTTCACATGGATAAATAAAAGCCTCCTCTTCTAGTCGAGGTTTCCAGGAGTCTGAGATCCATCTATGCAGATCTACTAAACAAGGACAAAGACCATTAAAACGATAAACAAAACCATTAGTGCCATAGAAGGTCACCTGAAATGCTACATATTTCACAATGGGAATAGTTATGGTAGGAGCCTCATGAACCAGAATATGAGGAGAACAAGAGACATTCTTCATCGTGTCATTGAAATAAGCTTTACTCAGAATACCATTTGAAGGAAAATAAACGAATCTACATCCATTGTCCATATTGGCTCCCAAGGACTTCCCAAGACTAAATTCTAGGAGAGTTGTAGGTAAACTAGATGATGAAGGCCTTGTTGAAGCATAATGGGTTGTCGCCATGCAACAAATAGTTCCAACAGGGAGAGAAGAGTTGCTCATATTTGCAACCATCACGGAAGAGGACAAGCAATCCAAGCTTGGAGTATAAAGAATGACCATGCAGGCTAGATTGTGGTCGAGAGTAGGTTTTCATGTGCACTAGGGTAGAACCCTAGTCGTTGACGCTTGCTTCAGTTGCGTGGGCTCCATAAACCCCAAAAGGTCAAAGTACAACTATATAAGAACATTTATTATGTATATACTAAATTAACTACCTCTTTATATATATATTTTATTTGTGTATCTTGATTAAACTTGGTAAAAGCCAATTTATCGTATATGTTTGACATTTTTGAACAAAGTTAAAAAGTGACAACATTTTTTCCTAGGGAAAAAAATGATTAATTTTATTAAAGGTAACAAAATTACAGAACTAGATACTAGTACGTATTTAGGACCACCTCAAGAGGATTTACATGAGTGGGTATACATTCATTCTAAAAAAATCTCCTTCAAAGATTACATTCAGATAGGAAATATGTCTTGTTTTTGAAGAAAAACTATAGACAAACTTAGTTCCAAATATGTATAATTTGTGCTTTGTGGAGAGAGACAATATTTGATACATATACCTAAAATATCCAACAACAAACGAGTTTAAAAAATCATACAACTAGATCATTTTTCTAATAGCTATGAAACAATAAAAAAGTTTAATCCAGGATTCATGAAAATGAGAAAAAATATGTCGTTTATTGGATTCAAAGACCTCCCAGGTTCCTTCTTCCAACTCAAATCCTTGTTTGGGCAACCTACTAGCTTTAATATTTTTGTATCTATAGACATGAGAAAATGAGATATGACATAAATCATATTGTAAATTCTTAATGTCTTGAAATAATGGTTGAAGTAACAAGTTCCTCGACATATTGTTTGCTTTCATCCATTGAATAACTAGAAGGGAATCTCCCAAAAGTTGATCTTAATTGATGTCCTTTTGAAGAGCTAGAATGAAAACTAGCTTGAGAGGCATGAACTCACCATAATTATGTGTGGCAAGACCAATCTCAACTCTAAAAGAAATAGTAAGGGAAGAGGAAAGAAAAACAATTCCCCTAGCCCCTCCTCAATGAGGATATCCTTGAGAGGATCCGTCAAAGAAAACCCATGGAAATGCTTCATTTTTAAGTGGTGTTGAAACTCAAGAGTAGGTAGGGACTACAAAAAATTGAGGAAAAACATTGATTATATTAAGAATTTGAGTGGCACGCATGAGGGGTATAGTGTCCTTTCCTTCAAATAGTTCAACATTTATGGCTAGCTAAATCCCCCAAAATAAAGGTGAGGGGAAGTGCTTTGGATGATTTTTTGTCCTTGTTCTGCATCCATTGTCATAAGTTTTCTTCTATGGTGTTCCTTGTCCTGGAGTTATGGAGGCCGGTTAGGCCTTCTATTTCCTTCCAAACTTGTTTTGAAAAGGGATAAGAAATAGTTAGATAAAATTTTGATTATAGATCTACTTCATAGATGTAACATCTGTTGGGGCCTTCAAAGCGTCTTTTTTTTTTCTAGGTGAGAGCCATGTTATTGAGGAGAAGCCACATAAAAAGTTTGGCTTTTGGAGGGCATTTGAACTTCCAAATAGATTTCCACCACTAGAGTGGTGGCTAGTCGTTTCCTTCCATAACTTGTGCCTTGTATTGAAGAATCTTAGGCTCATATCCTCCAGAGGGATTTAGAGACTAGAGGAGTTCATCCTCATCATCATTTAGGATGATATTGCATCTCCTGAGACAAGAAATGTATGATTTCCAAGTCTCATCATATTCTTCACTAAGTTCTATATCTCTCCACGAGAGTCATTGCTATTACCAAATCTTCATGGCCTTCCCATGGGTGATGTCACAAAGGGTGAAAAATCCTTTGGCTCTAAGATATTTTTTTTTGAGGTAATATCTCACGGGAAATCCTCGACTACTTCCCCACTTTGTGGATGGTAAATGAGGTAAATTTTCGGTCATGATTACGTTTAGGCCTAACCCCAAGAGGGAACAAGAGATTCAAACCCGTGACCTCCTCCGCCGAGGATAGCTTTACGTCTGGCTCAGAACCACTTGAGTTAATCCTTGCGGCTACCTTTGGGTTTGTGATCTTGAATGAGGGGAATTGGAAATATATGAGAGTCCCTACTTCCAATCCAAGGATCGAGTCTAATCAAGATCCTTTCTCCATTTCCAACCTTCCATATCAGCCAATTCCCTATGAGGAGGGAAGCTATGATGGTGGCTTTCCATGTTATTGAGGAGTTTGGGGTCTCTATGTTTGGAGAATGTACCCAATCTTCTATGGAAGTGGAGGGTAGGTATTTGTATTTAATATTTTGGGCCCAAAGGCATGTACCCCGCATGAGGTGCCATACATTTTTGGAAGCTAAGGATTTTGAGAAGAGGAATAGAGTTTTTATCCCCCAACAAACTTGATATTTTGGTATAGCAATTTTTTTCTAGGAAACCAGATCCATTCCTTTCTTTTATAAGGCCTCTGACCAAATGAAATGATAGAAAAGTGGTATGATTCACTCTGGTATTCCTTTTGGTATCCAAGTGAGGGACATCCAATAAACTAGAATGGCCTCTAAAACATATTTTACCAGGACTAAGCGCCCACCGAGGGAAAGCCATCCAGTACACCAATAATTTATTTTTTCTCAATCTTGGATATGAGCCACTACTAATTATCCTTGAGATAAATATTGGCTTTTAGATGAAATCTGAGATATTTAAAATCTACGTCAAAAGTAGAAATTGGGAAAGGGAAAATTTCATTAATGTGGGTTTTCTTGGCTTCGGAGAGACCCTAGCAAGACACCATTTATTTGGTTGATTTTATCATCATGCCCATGGATACACAAAAGAGATATAAGATCTCTTTGAGTTTGTCTACCATCTATTTTGAACCACCACAGGAAATAAGAATGTCGTTGACAAATAGTAATTGAGAAACAAGGTAGGAATTGCCAATTTGAATACCTTTGAATGTTCCATTTGTCAAGGTTTCCTTGAGATCTCTACTAATACCTTTTACAACTAGTAAGAAGAGGATATGGGATAGTGGACATCCCTATCGAATACCTCATCCATGCTTGAAAAAAAAGGAGGTTTCTCCATTGATTAAGACTATGAAGGAAACCGAGGTTCTACAACCCATTATCCAAGCCACAAAATGGAGACCGAACCCCAAGTGGATGAGAATGAGATGTAGACAGAGCCAACTTACTCTGTCAAAATATTGGAGAGGTCCACTTTAGCAATCATAGCCTTCAAGTTCCTTGATTGAATAGAGTGTATACCTTCTTGGGAAACCCATATGGCCTCATAAATTTGTCTACCTTCCATAAAGACAAACTATCCAGGTGAAATCTATTTCGAGAGGATACCCTTCAGTCTTTGAGAGATGGTTTTTGAAATGATTTGTCAAATGTTATTGCACAGTGAAATGGGTCTAAAGATTTCATATCACGTGGGATTATTGTATTTTGGGATAAGGGTAATGAATGTGGTGTTGAAGGCTACCAAAATTTTCCCATAAGTTTTTATGGCCTCTACCACCCTTCAAAGATCAATTTCAATGAAATCATACCAACTAAGAAATAATCAAATGGGTAGGCCATTAGGTCCCGAACTCTTGTGTTTATGAAGGCTTTGTAGAACTCTAAGAAGCTCCTCTTTTCCCACCTCAACCACACGGCTCTGATTGTCTTCAGGTTCCACAAATTGAGGGCATAAACCAGAAATATGAATTATGGCATCAATGGTGGCACAATTATTTTCTTTCAACATGATTTGAAAGTATCTGACCCTTTCAATATATATTTTAGGGAATTTTTTAGCCTAGGTATCATCCTCTTTATCTATTTTCCACATGGAGTCTATACCTTTTCTGTAGTTGGAAAAATGATGAAAGAATTTGATGTTTTTAGCCCCTGCTTGGAGCCAAATCACCCTACTCTTGAGACAACATTCCTTCTCTTTATTGAGTAGGATCTTTCTTCTTTTGTTTTCAAGTTGACTCAGTTCAACCTTCTGAGATTCCAACAAGAAACCAAACCCTCTGATGAAAGCATCGAGGTTAGGGCCTCTTCCACCTCTTAGAGGATTCTATCATTTAATTCCCTTTTTTCTTTTGACCATTGTATTGTTGCTTGTTTAGCCTTTTTCATATTAAGGTGAAATTGAATGGTTGGTGATTCATTGAGAGAGTTGTCAAAAGGAGTCTAGGGGTCCTAAAGTTTTTTGATAAAGTCTTGTTCTAGAATCCATTCATGGTTTAGCTTAAAGGGGTTTAGTGGTTTTCCTTTTGTTGGTGCCACTTCCAAAAGAACCAAAAGGCGGTAAGAGTTTCCTCCAACTGATACCCATTGGTGAATTTTGAGGACCTCCTTAAGAAAATCCTCCAAGACCATGAAGAGATCAAGTCATTTAGCAACCCTAGCTTCACCTATTTGTAGATTGGTCTAGGTTGGGGTAATTTTGTATGGCTCAATATCCAAGAGCCCTACTTGTTCCAAATTTCTAATGAAGAAGTTTGAGAGGTAGTCCACTTGGGTAGTAGGCTCCCAAACCTTAGATGCATCGAGTAAGAAATTAAGGTCTCCACCTAATACCAACATCGCTCCATGGAGCCAATAATTGTTAAATAAATGTTCCAAAAAATCCATTATGTCATAGTAAGGGCCATATATTCAAGGAAATGATTTATTTCCCAAGATTGAGAGAGAAGAGGGAGGTCCCCAACCCTGATGCAAAATCCGATGAATTAGAGAGTGAAAAAAGCCCAGACTTCCAACTTGTAACCAGATCCACAGACCTTCCTAAAGAATTGACAAAATTGAAATTTTATCCTTTGAGAATATTGGAGAGGTCATGGGTTACCTTTTCCCCATATGTCATCAACTTTGTAGGAAGATGATAGAGGGTTTGTGAAAATCAATCAACCTCTTAATGGCTAGTTTCTTGAAGGGATTAGTCAATCATGTATAGTTTAGGGTTAAAAGCATAATTTTGTACTACCCTTTGGGGATGATTCTCTAAGGGCCTTGATTAGAGATTGTTGACGATTGATTTTGACTTCAAAGTTTGCTTGTTTCTACACGATGGAAATGTAGGATTTTCTTCCTCTATGTGATGCTTTAAGGTGTGTTTCTTCAAGTTGTCCTAACCCTCCTCTTAATCCTCCTTCAATGAGGTCATGCTTCTGGAATGAGGTCTAAGATTGTATTTAGTAGACTCGGTTGAGTAGGAATATCCATGGAATTCTAAGTCAAGATTTTTCTCTTGGGGGAGCAAAGAGGGGAGTGGAGGCTTGAGTCAATTGAAAGGGTCTCTCTTATTCTTTCAAGTGGGATTTGGGGGGAATTTAGTGGTTTTGAAATGCATGATAAATTGGAGAGAAAATCCCCATGACTATTTCCATATTTAAGTTGTAGAACTAATTCCTAGGTCCCAATAAGCACTTGTCCAGTGGAATTATAAATTAGGGGCTAAGAGATGAAAAATTCTTACTTGATACTATTGTTAGCTCCTATTGGGTGATCTTGTTGTCCATGAGAGGGATTTGAAGTTGAATTGTTAGGCACTAGAATAGTCTCTCTAAGAGTCTCCTGAAGCCTTTCTGAAGGGTCTTCTTCTTGTCGGGGAGGAATAGAATCTTGAACAAATGGAGGGTTTTTTCGAACCCAAACTTTCCTTTTAAAATGGAGCAGGCATACTTTTATCAAATGACCATATTCATGGCAGCCTCCACACTTGAAAGGGAACCCTTCATAGTCAAAAGCTTGGTAGAACAAAAATGGTCCTTTTCTAATGATAATGGAATCTACCAATCCTTCAGATAGTTCTAGGCCCACCAAAACCTTAGCCATCCCCATGTAACCAATATCACGAAATAAATAGTCCACCTCATAAAACAGACCTAGTGAATTACCAATATCCTTAAAGACTTCCTCAAACTAAAGAATCGGTGGAAACCCTAGTATTCTTACCCAAATGGGGAGTAAAATCAAGTTGATCTAAATGGGCATCAAAATCCACGTCCCATTTTTTAGATATAGGGCTTGAGAGCCTCATTTCCATTGGTTTCTAAGGACTGTCTTTCCATTCTTTGCTACCTTGAATGCCTAAACCAACCAACATTTCACTAGGACCATACTACATGGTATATAACCTAGAAGTGCACCAAATTTTTCCTTTGTCCATGATTTGAGCAAATCAACACCCATTCTTCTACTCGGGCACCTACCAACAATCCTAGAATTTTCAAACTCTATTATTTCATTAAGTTTCACAATTTCACCAAGTAGTGTGTTAATGGTTTTTGCTTTTCTTTTGATGGATTTCCTACATTTGTGAGAGTTCCCTAAATCTCTTGGTCACATGTAGTCTTCTGTAGAGGCATTGGGATCAGTGGAGGGAATGCCACTCATTAGCTCAGTTGTTGAACCCGATCTAATGAAACCCTGGCTCTGGTGGCCAAATGAACTTCTTTCAACAGAACCAAACCCTATCAAGTCTGCCATCATATCTAGGGGGATTACATCATGTGAAATGATAACTTGGGGTTTATTTATTTGTGCTTGGAATAACTCCCCCCTCATATTCTTATGCAGGGAGGGATTTCCCTCTCCCGACAGATCATTTATAGCGCACTTACTAGTTCCTTCCTCGTGTGGGATTTGAATGACGATTCGGCCTGAAGTAAGGGTTGTCGCTATATCAATACTTTGTGTAGTCGAGTTAGCCAACTGTAGGGTGATTTAGATTCGATCCAACTCTCTAGGATGGTCTAATTTGGCATATCTCATGGATGTAAGTCCTAAATTTATTCCTAAGGAGGAATTAGGGTCCATAAAACTATGAATGTCCACTGAATTTAACTAGATCTACTAGTCCTATTATGGGTCATCCAAAAAATCCACTACATATTCTTCCATTGGCCTATGGGAGGGGATGTCAAGAAAGAGTGCACCTTGGGTTACCTTTGATTGAAACCCAAATGATTTACCTGAACATCCTTATTCCATATATCAAAGCATGGAAAACATAAAGGGACAACTCAGATCCAACATTTTTATTATTTGTTGGCGCCTCCCATTATTTTTAGTACTATTAATGGCTAGGGTTTCACTGGCCACTTGCCTCTTGCATCCCAGTGACTCAATCTAGCCTCTCACCTCAGTCACCTCAGTCTCTAGTTTCCCAGTTATTTGACACTATAGTAAAGAATTTGTGGAGCTCTGGCCTATGAACGTAGTGGGTTGTTGGAGCTCAAACTTGTAGCATCACCTTCAACTTCTATTTCTAATGGAAAATGGTGGTAGTTGAAAGTTTGTTGGAACCCTTGCTACAGTCAATTCACCACTCCATGGGTTTTTTTTTTTAAATTAATGCGATGTGTCTATTAGCAGAGCGGTGTGCGTTCCTAAATTTTTTTATGTTAGTTGAGTTGGAGATTCATNATCTAACTAAAATCTTTCATGTGCAATGGCATCATACCTCCACCGTTAAACCCAAAAGCCAAAACCCTAGGAATGTTGTCTAAATCTAAGGTTTTTGAAACTCGACGACCACTGGGAAATGCTTGGGATCAATGTGTGTGGGAAGGCTAAGTGGGCCAGTAAATCTATGTGTCCTTCTAATTGGGTGAAAATGTAACAACATATTATTAATGATTAATTATAGTTATAATTATAATTTATAAAAATAAAAATAAAAAATATTACTATAATAAACTTTTAATTTTATTAAATATTATATATTCACATTTAATAATAAATGTTAATTTTACTATAAATTAAAAATTTATTAAAATTGTCCTTGAGGTGTAGGATAGTCGGTGACAAAGTGTGTTGTTAAGGCACACCGTGATGTTAAGTCATCTGTTCAAAATCTGCGGGGACAAAAGATCCAGTCATGTTAAAGGTTGGTGTGGCTCAGGCCTGGTGCGATCCCTGGGTGATTTTGATGACTTAAATACCCTTGAATCATGATTTCTCAGCCATAAGCTACTCCCACAAGTCACAGACAAACTAACAAATATTTTATTTATTAATATATATA